>CAUYQV010146951.1:0-12714 GCA_963574575.1 Galagoides demidoff
CCTCCCAAGTAGCTGGGACCACAGGTGCCCGCCACAATGCCCGGCCATTTTTTGGTTGCAGCCATCATTGTTGTTTGGCGGGCCCGGGCTGGGGATTCGAACCTGCCACCTTAGGTGTACGTGGCTGGCGCCTTAGCCGATTGAGCCACAGGCACCGAGCCGCAAATATTTTCTTAAAGTCTATGCCTTGTTTTTGCATTTTCTTAGTCTCGTCTATTGATGGGAAAATCTAAATTTCAATTAATTCTAATTTTTAGATTTATTCTTTTGTGATTATTCCTTTCTATGATCCGAGAAATCTTTGCCTATACTCAATTTGTAAGGATTGCTTTCTTTTAGGAGCTTTTGATTTTTCATTGACATTTAGATTTATGATCCATTTTTGATTAATTTTGGGGTATGGTATGAGACAGAGTTGGAGGTTAATTTTATTCCATATGGATATCCAGTTACTTCAGCAGCATTATTAAAAAAGAATTCCTTTCCTCATTGGATTGCTTTACTAGTTTTGTCAGAAATCAAAAAACCACATAAATGTGGATTGATTTCTAAGCTCTCATCTTCTCCTATGCCAGTAGCACACTGCCTTAGTTATTGTAAACTTTATGCTAAGTTTCCACATCATCTAAGTCCCTTTCTTTTTCAGGGTTACTTTCTATACTGTTCAATACAGTAGCCAGATCTATATGTTGAGTATTTACACCTAAATTAAAAGGTCAGTTCCTGTCGTACCAGCCACCTTTCAAATCACAGCAAGCTACCGTACTGAACAGTGTAACTATAGAATATTTTCATCTTTGCAGAAAGGTCTCTAGGAAAGCACTTCTTGAAAGAGTTTAGGTCTTTTCCATACAAGTTTGGAAATCCACTTGTCAGTTCCTTTTTTAAAACGTTATTGAGATATCATTGATATACAAAATAGGTTTACTGTTGTAAACAGTTTAATGTACACGATTTGATGGGTATGTGAGCTGCCAACTTCTATTTGAAAAAAGCCTGCACAGTAAATGATGATTGAGTGCACTGTATTCACAGATCTGTTTGAGAAGGGTTCTGTCTTAACAATGCTGTGTCTTCCCGTCTATGAACGTGGATGGCATCTCTCTTCAGGGACTCAGGTCGTCTTCAGTTCCCCTCAGCAATATCCATAGTTTCAAGCATAGAGATATCGCTCATTTGAAACTTTATTCCTAAGTATCTTTTAAACATATTATTGTTAAGTGGTCCTTTTGAATTTCATTTTCTAATGATTCTTCTTGCTATATATACAAATATAGCATATTTTTGTATTTTGATCCTGTATACTGAGAACTTGTAAGTTCACTTATTATTTATTTCTAGCAGTTGTTTAGGTAATTCCTTAGGGTATTCTCCAGGCTAGGAGTGGTGATTCACACTTATAAAAGCACTTTGGGAGGCAGAGGCAGGAGGATCACTTGAAGCCAAGGAGTTCAAGACCAGCCTGGGTGGCCAGGCTAGGTGGCTCACGCCTATAATCCTAGCATTCCCGGAGGCTGAGGCAGGTGGATTGCTTGAGCTCAGGAGTTCCAGAATAGCTTGAGAAAGAGTGAGACCCTGCCTCTACTAAAATAGGAAAACTAGCTGGATGTTATGGCAGGTGCCTGTAATCCCAGCTAATTGGGAGGCTGAGGCAAGAGGACTGCTTGAATTCAAGAGTTTGAAGTTATAATGAGATAAGATGATGTCATAGCACTCTACCCAGGGTGAAAGAGTGACATTCTTTCTCAAAAACAAACAAACCAAGAAAAACCAAGAAAACCAAGAAAAAACAAAGACCAGCCTGGGCAACATAGCAAAAATTCTCTCCCAAAAAAACCCCCAAAAGTTATCTGGGTGTGGTGGCATGCATCTGTAATCCTAGCTGCTCAGAGGCTAGCAGGGCAGGATCACTTGTGCCCAGAGGTTGAAGGTTACAGTGAAGTTTACACTCCAGCCTGGGAGACAGAAGAGTGACACTCTTGTCTCTTAAAAAAAAAGAGAAAGAAAGAAAGAAACCAATAGATATTCACCATAAACAATCATGTTATCTACAATTAGAGACAGTTTTATTTTTATTTTTTTGAGATAGAGTTTCACCCTCAGTAGAGTGCCATGGCTTCAGCTCACAGCAACCTCAGACTCTTGGGCTTAAGTGATTCTCACACCTCAGCCTCCTGAGTAGGTGGGACTACAGGTGCCCACCATAATGCCCGGCTGTTTTTTTTGGTTGCAGTTGTCATTGTTGCTTAGCAGGCCTGGGCCAGGCTTGAACCTGCCAGCTTTGGCGTATGTGGTTGGCGCCTTACTCACTGAGTTACAGGCACGGAGTTGAGACAGTTACTTTTTAGTTCCCAATTGTATACTTTTTGTTTCCTTTTCTTGCTTTATTGGAATATTAAATAGAAATGGTGAGAGCTGACATCCCAACCTCAGGTGCAAACCATTCAATGTTTAAGTAACATACTGGTTTTAGGGTTTTTTTTTCTTTTTTTTAAAAATTTATTCTATTTTATTTTATTTCTTTGGTTTTAGGATTTTTCAATAGATGCCTTTTATGAAATGGAGGAACCTTCCTTCTACTCTCTATTACCTATTTTCGGTTGGTTGGTTTTTGTTTTGGTCATGAACGGTGCTGAATTTTACCAAATACTTTTCTATATCTATTGAAATGATCACATGGTTTTTCTCTTTCGTTTTCTTCATGTAGTTACATAGATTAATTTTCAAATGTTAAATCATTGTATTCCTAGGGTAAATACCCCCATCCCTTGGGGACCGGTACCAAGCCTGCTGGGGATACTAAAATTCATGGACGCTCAAGTCCCTTATATTATACGGTTTAGTATTTACATATAATCTATACACTAGCTCCTGTATTATTTTTATTTTTTTTAGAGATGGAGTCTT
The DNA here is from genome assembly GCA_963574575.1 of Galagoides demidoff. Lineage (NCBI taxonomy): Eukaryota > Metazoa > Chordata > Mammalia > Primates > Galagidae > Galagoides > Galagoides demidoff. The sequence goes on from CAUYQV010146951.1 coordinate 2,908, forward strand.
ACTTTGTCATCCTCGGTAGAGTGCTGTATCATCACAGCTCACAGCAACCTCCAGCTCTTGGGCATAGGCCATTCTCTTGCCTCAGCCCCCTGACTAGCTGGGACTACAGGCGCCCACCACGACGCCTGGCTATTTTGTTGTTGTTGTTGTTGTTGCAGTTTGGCAGGGGACAAGTTCAAACTTGCCACCCTCAGTATATGGGGCTGGTGCCCTACTCACTGAGCCAAAGGCACTGCCTGCTCCTGTATTATTTATTTATTTATTTGGAAACAGAGTCTCAAGCTGTTGCCCTGGGTAGAGTGCTGTAGCGTCATAGCTCACAGCAACCTCAAACTCTTGGGCTTAAGCAATTCTCTTGCTTCAGCTTCCCAAGTAGCTGAGACTACAGGCACCTGCCACAATGCCCAGCTATTTTGTTGTTGTTGTTGCAGTTGTCATTGTTGTTTTAGCTGGCCCAGGCTGGGTTTGAACATGCCAGACTCGGTGTATGTGGCCAGTGCCCTACCCACTGAGCTACGGGCGTTGCCAGCTCCTTTATATTTTAAATCATCTCCAGATTGTGGATAATAGCTCACACAATGTAAATGCTATGTAAATAGTTATTCTTATTCTGTATTTTTTAAAAAATTTGTTATTTATTTATTTACTTGCTTACTTACTTAGAGACAGAATATTGCTCTGTTGCCCTACCTAGAAGGCAATGGTGCAATCATAGCTCACTGCAACCTCCAACTCCTGGGCTCAAGTGATCCTCCTGCCTGAGCCTCTGAAGTAGATGGGACTACAGATGTGAGCTACCACACCCATTTTTTCTATTTTTAGTAGAGAGCAGGTCTCTCTCTTGATCAGACTGATCTTGAACTCCTGACCTCAAGTGATCCTCCAGCCTCAGCTTCCCAGAATGCTAGGATTATAGGCATGAATCACCACACCGGGCCTTATTTTTATTACTGTATTGTTATTTAATCTTTTCAATTTATAGTTGGTTGAATCCATGGATATGAAACCCTTGAATACAGAGGGTTGACTGTATTTTGTAACATTTTTGTCAGGTTTGGTATCAGGGTAATGCTGACCTCTGTAAATTAAGAGATGTTATTTCCTCCGCTGTTTTCCAAGATTTTAATGTTTTGATTGTTTATATATTTGATAGAATTCATCAGTGAAAACATCTGGTCCTGTATTTTATTTATTTAGGAAAAATTATGTTTTTGTATTTTATTTTTGAGATAAATTCCTGATAACAATTTTTTTAAAATCAATATAGGGTTACTCAGATTTTGTATTTGATCTTCTATAAATTTTGTTATATTTTTAAAAGAAATTTTGTCCATTTTATCTTAGTTGTCAGATTTACCGGCCAAGAGTTAATCATATCCTTTACTTGTAACATCTGTGAGCGCTTCAGTGACATCCTCTTTTTATGGCATTGATAATTATTTTTTCTCTTTCTGTAGATCAAACTTTTCCATCCATTCAAAGAAGCAACTTGTAGCTTTAATTTCTCTATTGTTTTGTGTTTCATCGATTTCTAATCTTTATTTCAGTTCTTCTACTTAACTTTGGACTTACTTTTCCCTACTTTCTTCCTTTAGTTTATAAGGTGGAAACTTAGATCACTGATTTTACATCTTTCTTTCCTAGTATTTAAAAGCTTTACTTTTCCTTTCAAGTACTATTTTAGCTGCATCCCACAAATTTTGATATATTGTCTTTCATTATCCTTCAGTTTGGAAAATATATTTTTTAGAGTCTCACTGTCACCCTGGGTAGAATGCTGTGACATCATCTTAGCTCACAGCTAAACTCTTGGGTTCAACAGTTTCTCTGGCCTCAGGCTCCCTATTAGCTGGGACCATAGGCGCCCACCACAATGCCTGGCTAGTTTTTCTATTTTTAGTAGTGATGGGGGTTCATTCTTGATCAGGCTGGTCTCCAATTCCACAGCTCAAGTGATCCACCCACCTTAGCCTCCCAGAGTGCTGGGATTGCAGGCGTGAGCCACTGCACCTGGTCTAGTTTGAAATATATTCTAATTCCCCTCGTGATTTCTTCTTTTACCTCTGGGTTATTTAGAATTGTATTGTACAATTTCCTAAAGTACTGTATCTATCTGTGTGTACAGACCATCAGTATTTAAATGCACTGTGGCCAAGAACATTCTTTGGCTCTGATCCTTCTGAATGTATTAATACTTATATGGCCCATTATATGATTTAGTGACCATTTCCATACTCAATTGAAATGAATATATACTCTCCAATAATTGGGCATCAATTAGGTGAGGGGCATGAATAATGCTGTTCAGATTTTCTATGTCTACTGATTTTATTTTTACCAATTCCTGAGGAATTGGGGCATTAAAATCTCCAACCATAGTTGTGGGTTTATTTACTTTTTCCCTTTACTTATTACTATTTTGGCTTTATGAACACATTTATGGTTATTATGGCTTATGGATGAAATGTACCTCTTGGCTCGGTGCCTGTGGCTCAATCGGCTAAGGCGCCAGACACGTACACCTAAGGTGGTGGTTCGCGAATCCCCAGCCCGGGCCGCCAAACAACAATGATGGCTGCAACCAAAAAATGGGCGGGTGTTGTGGCGGGCGCCTGTGGTCCCAGCTACTTGGGAGGTGGAGGCAGGAGACTCGCTTGAGCCCAGGAGTTGGAGGTTGCTGTGAGCTGTGATGCCATGGCACTCTGCCCAGGGGGACAGCTTGAGGCTCCGTCTCAAAAAAAAAAAAAAATAACAGACTTGTCCTCTTAATAAATGGTGCCTGGACAATTGAATCTATATACAAAAAACTAAATCACATCACTTATTACACACCTTACACAAACCTGATGCAAAATGGATCAGGCAGGGTGTGGCGGCTCACACCTATAATCCCAGCACTTAGAGAGCCTAACTCAGGCAGATCACTTGAGACTTGAGGCCAGGAATTTTGAGACCAGTATGAGCAACATAGTGAAACATCACCCCCACCCGCCCACACACACACACAATAGAAAAATAAGTTGGGCATGGTGGCATCACTTGTAGTTTCAGCCACTTGGGAAGCTGAGGCAGAAAGATCACTTGAGTTCAGGGGTTTGAGATTGCCATGAGCTATGATTGTGCCTCGGCACTCTACTTAGGCAACAGAAAGAGACCCTGTCTCAACTAAAAAAAAAAAAAAAAAGATTATAGACCTACATGCAAGGCCTAAAACTATATATTTCTACAAGAAAACATAGGAGAAAATCTAAGTGACCTTGGGTTTGGCAATGAGATTTTAGATATAATACCAAACTCATGATCTATGGAAGAAAAACTTGCTAAGTTGGACTTTGTCAACATTTTAAAACCTTGTTCTATGACACATATGCTAAGAGAATGAGAAAACAAAACATTTCCTGGGAGAAAATATTTGCAAGCCATATATCTGATAAAAAGACTTGTATTACGAATATGTAAAAAACGCCATTATTGTTAATAGTTCTAAAATGAGTATTTTGCACATATGTTTTTGCTAAGCTTTTGACCACTAAAAAAATGAAATAGAGTTCTAGAAGGGCAATTACTAGGTCAGAGAATATGAACTATTGAAAGAATCTTAACTTTTAAAAAGTGGTAGTATTTTATTTTTTGTGAGAAAATTATTCTATTTAATCCAAAAGAGGCAGAGGGAGTAAAGGAAGAACAGACAACCTGGAAAGGAAATAAAGACACATAAAATAGGCAACAAAAAGCAGAAATAGGCTTGGAAACCAATTCTCATGTGGTCCTTACTACAGGCCCAGAATTCTTCTAGGCACTTCACAGGTATCTTCATTTTAGTCTATGACAACTCATAGGGGTGAGTACTATTACATTATGTCCATTTTACAGATAAGGAGATTGAGGCATAGAAAGTATAGAAGATTTTTGTTTTAATTTGGCCAAGTCACATAGCTGGTGAGTAGCAGAGGTAGCATTTAAACACAATGTCTAGCCAGCCATCTATAATCTCTCAACTACCACACTCTACTGTCACTGAAATCAATAAGCGTTTGTCAAATGTTTACTATTCAGAAGACACTGTGTAAGATGTAACAAGAGAAATAAGGGAATTTTGCTCACAAAAACTCTCAGTGTTATGGGAGAAACCTACAGCTAACTCAGATGGGAACAAAAAAGAAAAAATAATTTAGCTCAGGTTGGCTTGGTGCCTGTAGCTCAGTGGCTAGGGCGCCAGCCACGCACACCGGAGCTAGCTCGAATCTGACCCAGGCCTGCCAAACAGTAATGACAACTACAACCAGAAAATAGCTGGGCGTTGTAGTGGACACCTGTAATCCCAGCTACTTGGAAGGCTGAGGCAAAAGAATTGCTTAAGCCCCAAAATTTGAGGTTGCTGTGAGCTATGATGCTACAGCTCTCTACTGAGGGCAACATAGTGAGACTCTGTCTCAAAAAAAAAAAAAAAATTTAGCCCAGGTTTAGTGAATCTCAGATGCCAAATGACAGTTGAGATTTCATCAGAATGTATACGTGTGAAAATAGATAAATGTAAAAAGCATTCAAAGGAGTATGAATTTTAGATAATTGGTGATTAACATAAGTGATCATTAAGTAAATAATCTTTAAACAAATTGACTTCAGATTTATTTTCTTGGTAATTAGCCAGTTTTAGGCAACTGTGATTTTGTTTGTTTACAAGGATTAGTCTCAAGGGCTAGGTGTCCATAGCTCATGCCTATAATCCCAGCACTCTGGAAGTCCGGAGATGGGTGGCTAGCTGAGCTCCGGAATCTGAGACCAACCTGAGCTAGAGCAAGACCCCCATCCCTAAGAATAGCCAGGCACCTGTACTTCCAGGGAAGCTGAGGCAAAAGAAATGCTTTAAGCCCAACAGTTTGAGGTTGCTGTGAGCTAAGACACTGTGGCACTCTATCCAGGGTGGTAACTGTCTCAACAATAACAATAAAAAAAAGGACTGGTCTTAAATGAAAGCCTTATTGGGCACCTACCATGAAAACAAGTGAGAGTATTAGGATATTGAGGTGGATAAAAGTTCTCTCTGCCAGAGAGCTGCAGGTCAAGATTGCTGGAAGAGCTAGTTAAACATGTAGTTGTAGGTCCAGCTCCCAGAATTTCTAATTCAGAGGTTTGAGGTGTAATCAGAGAATGTCTAGTTCTAACAAGTTCCTGGGTGACACTGATGCTGCTTGTAGGGAACCACACTTAGAGAACCACTGCTCTAGGGGAATCACAAAGTAACTGAAAAGGAAGTTGGTATTTGGGAGGCCTGCACAGCTGAGTTTGTAAGGGAAGGAATTTGTAAAGGAAGGCCAAGGGGGAAGGGGATTCTGGGTGAAATTTAGCTTTTGCAAAAGCAGAGACTGGAAAGGCCAGTGATTTAGGATGTTGGGAAATTAAAGAAGACTCCCGCGAGACCCAAAAGGAAAAGCAACCGTTGCCTGCCAGGCTAAGGAGTTTGACTCACTATAGTCCTTGGGGATTGAAGGGTTTTAATCAAGACAAAGGGAAAACCATAATAATTTTACCACAGTGCTCCTTTGACACCCCTAAAAGTTAGTGATACTTGCTGTATTCTTTAAAAAAATGAGAAAACTGGAACTTAAAAAGTGTAACAATACTAAAAGCAATTATTTCTAAATGATCTATTCCTAGATGAAAGTCTGAAGTGGGCTGCATCTTTGGTACAGAGGGACTTTTATTAGACATTTTATATTAGAAACTCAAGCCAAATTTACTTAATGCCATAAAAATATTTAAAAGTTTTTAAATGTGTCCTTCTTTTCTTGTTGTAACTACCTGGGAAGGAAATATAGCTGATTTCCTGGGCAGATTTTGACACTTAAAATAATACAAAAGCCCAAAGGGTAGGAATTTTCATTACTTAGGTTTACTTACAGTAAATCAAATGGCTGATTTGTATATGTTATACAGCAGAATTTGTTCCATAATAGGAAACAAAAGAACAATGTAAGTGGATATTAAATAATACTTCAAATATATTTAGATTTTAGAAGATAATTAAAGGCAGCACATTAATAATGTACAATAATAATCTGAGACGTAAGTAGATAAATACTTCAGCACAAAAACAGATAAAGCTAAGAATAAGACTTTGAATAACTAAGAATAAAAACAAATAATAATAATTTAAAGAACATTCATGTTCTAATAGAACTGTGAAACAAGAGGGATTGGTGTCTATTAGTCAAAAGCTAATTAGTAATTCAGCAATGACGCCAGCCAACCACCTGTGTTGCATGCTTAGCCTGGAGAGGCACCAGGTGTAACCAACTAAAAGTGTGCCTTAAGAGCTGCATTCCACAAAACTTGTAGTTTCCAGAACAGTTTGTAACTACAGCTGGGAACATCTAACGCACATGAACACCAGGTGGAAGGGAAAATGCTATTCACAACACAAGAGGTAAATACCCCAAACCAAAAACAGTTAATGACAATCCATGTGAACATCAAGTGAACTGGCACGGAGGGGACAAATCACTTTTGCATACAAAAGTTTCCCCTTAAAGCAAGTAGCTTAATTCTAAAAATCTAGAGAAGACTTGATTTAAAAAAATAAGGAAAAGAGATTTAGTATAATAAATGCTGACCAATTGCCAAAAACTTAATTTTCTCTTTCTTCAAATTATATCTATCAACATAAACTTTTTCAAGTAAGAACTCTATTATTGATTTAAAAATGCAAAATTCAATAAAATATAGTTATGAAATACCAGTATTTCCAATCCATTTTAACTTTGTTCCCATTCCCTGTCTCTGTCTTTCTCTTAGTCTCTCAATCTCTCTTTTTCCGCTATGTGTCTCTTTTTCCAGGCATAGAAAGGGGGGAAATGACCTTTTGCCCCTGGAGAATAAATGTGAGTTTGTTCATTGAAAGACTTTGAAAAACTGTTCATGATAATCGTGAAATTTATTATAGCAGGTTCTCAACCATACCTGTTGTAAGCAGACATTCGTTATCTGCCTTAGTCTTTCATCTTTCCTGCCAAGCATTTACTAGAACAACTGACCCACTTATTTACCGCGACAGAAAAAAAGCATTGCAGTTCCACCTCTTTGTTCTAGGGAGACGACAGGGCTCAGGAGACCAAACGGCAGTCTGGGGAGACCCGGTTGATGAACACGGAACCTGTCTTTGCCACTCCTTGCTCTTGGGATTTAAGCAAAGCATTTAATCGTCTATTCATTCAGTCTTTCTCTTTGAACTCAGATAATAGCACCACAGGAGTAGTTGTGTGAGGAATTAAATAATATGAAAGGACTTTGTTAACACAAAATGGCTTATTTAATAATTTCTTTAGAAACTGAGACTCATACGCAACTTATTTGTTTAATCAGATTTTTTATCATATAAACTTATCCCTGAACATAAGTAGGGAATTCTGCAAGATAACTTTTAGTGATATTGTAAAACCTTTTAGGTTAATAGGACAAAAAACCCGTTTCAGAGGCAAACTGGTATCCTTCTCTCTTATAAGTTACTGTGGCTTCAAAATAGAAGGAGATTAAGATTTATTCAATGCATTAATTCAATAAACATTTATTGAACATCTGCCATATTTCATAAATATAGTCCATTCTTTCAAAAAAATTAGGTACTCAAAAATCCCTGGATACAATATTGTAGTCAAATGCTTATGAAAGGAGAGAAGCAAATGAAAAGAATTTTCTTCCAAAGGCCTATAAATTTAAGCCATATTGACAAAATTTACTTTAGAATGTAGACAATAATTCTTTTTGTTCGGTCTGAGAATCACACCCATTGCCTGAACTATTTGGATAACAAGCCTATGTTCAGTTTGGGATTTTTAATACAGGCCATTAAAATTCTTTTCATGACAAAAGTAGTACAAATAATTGCAAAGAATGTAAAGTAAAAATGGAAGTCTCCCCTGGTAATCCCACTTCCCAGAAGTAATTACAGTAAGCCTGGTTATTTGTTCACACTTTTTTTTCCCTCTGTGCACTAAATCTTAATAGGTGATATGAGAAAGTAGCAATTTCCAAAATACTGGCAAATTTGACAGTCGAACCTCTTCTATAATTGACGCAAGCCTAAGAATCTTAAATTACCCAAAGATTGCCCGGAGTGTAGGCCTCTGGCTCCTGGTCAGCAGTCTGCTGTGCTTCCTCACCACACGTGTGGACAAGCAGCAGGGTACAGACTAGATCTCTTCATTCCCTTTCTAGTCCGTTTGTGTTCTTAAGAGTTGAAAACTTCAAAACAACCTCATTATCAAAGTTTTGTCACCACTCTACATAGGGCTTCTTATCAATCATCCTGTTAATAATTCCCAGACTCAGGCTAAATGACACCATATGTTGGATATTTCCAGAAAAAAGGCCTTTAACATGCTCCCTTTCCCAGCCAGTTCTCTCACTCTATTGATGCAAGGAAGAGTCTCATAACTCCGGCCAAATATGCATGTAAAAAGAAAAGTCGATATTTATTCCTTCAGTGATCATTTTTGAACACCTGCTTCATCTCAATGAATATTTAAGAATAAATGCCCTTAGAAGACATGAAGGTCAAACTTCTCATTCTGCAGATAAGAAAACTGAAGTCCAAGAGATGAAGAGACTTTTCCCCAAAATCATATAGCTGGCTAGTTCAATAGCATTAACTCAGGACCTGGGTCTGTATCCAGGTTAGGGCACTGTAGTAGGGGATGGGGGCTTCTAGCAAGTGCAAGCAAACCAAGGAAATAAAACAAAATTTGAAAAAAATTAAAAAGACATTTAAAAGTAAATATATAGGCTTGGCACCTGTAGTTCAGTGGTTAGGGCACTGGTCACATAGACCGGGGCTGGTGGGTTTGAACCCAGCCTGGCCCTGATAAACAACAATAACAACAACAACAACAGAAAATAGCCGGGCATTTTGGCAGGGGCCTGTAGTCCCAGCTACTTGGGAGGCTGAGGCAAGAGAATTGCTTAAACCCAAGAGTTTGAGGTTGCTGGGAGGTGTGACACCACGGCACTCTACCAAGGGCAACATAATGAGATTCTGTCTAATAAATAAATAAATAAATAAAATGTAGCTTAATTCAGTGCTTAATCATCCCTTATAGCTTCAAAGAAATTACTACTAAGAACAGGAAAATAGAGTCATGCACAAGAAACATCAAAGGCAAGATTAACAATTCAGTCTTATTTCAGAGTAAAATACTCTATATCCCTCATGCAAACTGCTCATGTTTTAGATCAAAAGCCTTTCCAACAGCCAGAACAAAACCCAGTGCATGGAGCCTGATGCACTTACTAAGCACCTTGCATCAGGAAATATTATGTGAGAAGATGATAACATATTTCTGTTCAAAATGCTATATTTTATATATAGTAGAACCTCTCTGTAAGTCGACCACCCAAGGGACTGTAACAAACTGGTCAACGTATGGAAATGGTCAACATAAGGAACTGTACTGATACATACTTGTGGTCTATGAACATTAGGTCAAGTTAAGGAGGTGGTCAATACAGGGAGGTGGTCACTGTGGAGGGTCTACTGTATTTATCTTAAAAATGTTATGAACAGGCTCGGCACCTGTGGCTCAGGTGGCTAAGGCGCCAGCCACATACACCTAAGGTGGCGGGTTCAAATCCAGCCCGGGCCCACCAAACAACAATGATGGCTGCAACCAAAAAAAAAAAAAAATAGCCAGGCGTTGTGGCGGGCGCCTGTGGTCCCAGCTACTTGGGAGGCTGAGGCAAGAGACTCACTTGAGCCTAGGAGTTGGAGGCTATGAGCTGTGATGCCATGGCACTCTACCCAGGGGGACAGCT
>CAUYQV010146952.1:0-23601 GCA_963574575.1 Galagoides demidoff
TTGTGGCAGGTGCCTGTGGTCCCAGCTATTTGGGAGGCTGAGGCAAGATACTCACTTGAGCCCAGCAGTTGGAGGTTGCTGTGAGTTGTGATGCCACAGCACTCTACCCAAGGTGACAGCTTGAGGCTGTGTCTCAAAAAAAAAATGAGTTTCTTTTTTGCAAACCTCTTGAAATGGCAACTACTGCACATGATGTATTTGACATAGTTGGTTCATTTCTGATAGCGAATAAGATCTCTTGGGAAAAGGTTTGTGGTGTTTGCACAGATGGTGCTCCAGCTATGCTAGGATGTCGATCTGGATTTCCATGTTTGGTACTGAATGAGTCACCAAAAGTCATCGGAACTCACTGTATGATTCATCGGCAAATATTAGCAATGAAGACGCTGCCACAAGAGTTACAAGAAGTAATGAAAAGCGTCATAAGTTCTGTCAATTTTGTGAAGGCAAGCACTTTAAACAGTCAACTGTTTTTGCAACTGTGCAGTGAGTTGGAGGCACTGAACAATGCTCTGCTATTTCACACTAAAGTGAGATGCTTATCGAGCGGAAAAGTTTTAAAATGCGTTTTTGAGCTTTGTGACGAACTCAAAATGTTTTTTTAATCAGAAAGCAAGACCGCAGTTTGAAGCACTTTTCAGTGATAAAAGTGAACGGCAAAAAATAGCTTACTTGGTTGACATCTTTGCCATCTTGAATTAATTAAATTTATCACTGCAAGGACCAAATGCAACATGCCTCGATTTGTCTGAAAAGATCTGATCATTCCAAATGAAACTTCAGCTTTGGCAAAAAAAAAAAAAAAAATCGGATGACAATAAAATTTACATGTTGCCTACCTTATCTGCTTTCTTTGAGGAACATGACATTGAACCAGACAAAAAGATTGTGATGATAATTTCTACGAAAGAACACTTGCACATGCTAGCAGATGAAATTTCATCAAGCTTTCCAAATCTACCTGACACCCCATTTGCACTTGCCAGAAGCCCATTCACAGTCAAAGTTGAAGATGTTCCTGACACAGCAGAAGAGGATTTCATTGAACTTATTAACAGTGATGCAGCGAGAACTGATTTCTCTACAATGCCAGTTACAAAATTCTGGATCAAGTGTTTGCTGTCATATCCTGTTCTGTCTGAGACTGTTGCGCCTTCTTCTTCCATTTCCAACAATGTATCTTTAAGAAACAGGGTTTTCCAGCTTATTGGTTATCAAGTCTAAATACGGAAGTAGACTTGATGTGGAAGATGATCTTCATGGTGCTCTTGCAAAGACTGCCTCAAGAATTCCTGAGCTGGTGAGAAAGAAGCAATCTCAACCTTCACATTGACCTTGGCTTTTTATCCATACTGTCACAAAATGTAGCAATGTAGTTCACTGTTGTTATATTAAGATTGTTACCCATGCTACACCAATGCTTCAAGACAAAATTTCATTTATTTGTAATTAGAAATAAACATTTCACAATATATAGTTACATATTGTTTTGTGATTAATCACTATGATTTAATTATGTTCAATTTGTAACAACGAAAATACATCCTGCATATCGGATATTTACATTACAATTCATAACAGTAGCAAAATTATAGTTATGAAGTAGCAACGAGCATAATTTTATGGTTGGGGGTCACCACAACACAAGAAACTGTATTAAAGGGTCATGGCATTAGGAAGGTTGAGAACCACTGCTCTGAGCTGTCTCGTAGGAGTGGGTCTCTCCAGGTCAGATCCACAGGCTTACTGCTGCCAGATCTTTGTGCTACACAAAAATGATCACTTCACTCACCTCCTGAAAGCTCCTAGCTTATTGCTCATCTAACAAGAATGAGAACCACAGGTGGCATTCACAGTGATCTCTCCCCATCTGATTTTAGCTACTCTCTCCTCCTACCCTAGAAGGGACCATCACTGTTCCCATTACAGGAGGGAAAACCAAAGCACAGAGAGGCCACGATATAGACAGCCAAGAAGTGTCCACCAGACTTTAGGCAAGAAGTGTCCTTCCTGGATCCCCACCACGTTGTATTTCCTTGAGCTCCACAGCTGAACCCTGCTCCTGGCCCTGCCCCACTCATTCCACTCCTGTCCCTCCCAGCACCACGCTGCACCCCCTCCTTATCCACCCCCGTTTGACACCTGCCTTGAAGAGCCAGTGGCCCCCCTTCTGCTCTCGTGGGGTAGCTCCGATCCTATGCTATAGGGCAGTTGTCCCTCTAATCCACTGCCCCCCTCTCCTGACTTGGGGTTCTCTGATGACAAAGGATGTTCTTGCCTACACATAGCCCCAGCCTGGCACAGGGGAGCACGAGGTTTCATAACAAAATGAATAAATGAATGCCAGTCCTGTGGATACAGCTGTCATAGCAACTCATGGCCGGAGCAATGTGAGTTCTACAGTCAGTGACCTCTTAACTTTGTCCAGCCTGCTGTCTTCACTGTCAATGTCACCAATACAAGGCCTTTTACCCATTTTATTGCAAAGGAATTCCCAGATGGCACTGTGCCAGAAACATCTGGGAGTACACTATTCACCTAATAAATGCATTTTTGCAGCTGTTTCCAAAGAAGATTAACACATAAAAGAAAAAAATTCCTATGCAGTCAATTTTTCATACCTAATTTTATTTGGCTTTCATGTAAACATAAGCTTGATTTAAAATCCCTAAGATACTATACTGAAAACTATCAAAGTCATCTCTCCAGCCTCCCCACCATCCTGGAACACTTTACCAGATGATACAGAGCAATCCAAACAGCAAATATTTATTGAAAGCATCTACATCCATGCTACGCCTTTTTACATAGACCTCCAATATCACTTATAGTATGTGCCTGCTGCCCTAACTCATGGATGGAGAAGCTGAGGGTTAGAGAAGTTAAGCAATCTCTCACAGTTACACAGTGAGTGCTAGAATCAAACTACATTTGGCAGCTGAGGCACTGAACGGTGAGTTCTCTGTCTCCATGAAGCAGTGGACATGCTGGGAGGCAGATGCCGCTCCACGCTTGGAAACCTTGTAGCTCTGGTACCCAGAGGATTCCCCTCACACAGCTGAGCTGCATCCTGCCTGTCATCACCCAGGTGGGTCCGGCTTAGTGTCCCCCAGACCAGGGCACAAAGCCAGGCACGGGCAGCAGGACAGTCCTTTCAGGCAATGCCCCCACAACCTGTCGCGATGCAACTGCACAGCATTTTCTACAGTGCATTTCCAGCATCCCTGGTGAGACAGGGCTTAAGAATATCCATCATGAAGCATGTGTCGGGTGCCCTTTTCACAGAACTCTCTGTTCCCCTGGGTCAGGAGGAGCCGCAGGTTGGGAAACTCAGATGAGGCTGACCCTTACGTCCCAGTCCAGCTTTTTGCATGGTGTCCTCTTCCAGCACATGACAGGTGTGCTTCCAAAAAGTCACTAACCTTGAGGATGAAAGGGTGACAAATATGCAACCCACTGAGTTTTCAAGTTGAATAAATATCTTGTCTTTAAAGCAATCTTTTTAATTTGAACATACAGTTTTGTGTACGTTTACACACACACAAAATCTATAGTACAATATCCCACCTTGGAAAGTGACAGTGATGCAGTCACCACGAGGCATCCTAGTGTTCTTCTCCGCCTCACACCCTTCCTTCCTGCTCCCACCTGAATTTCTGGCAACCAGAAATTCTATAATTTCTCTTATTCTATTCCATTTCTATTATTCTATTGCATTTCTATAATTCCTATTATTCTATTGCATTTCTATAATTTTTGTTATTCTATTCCATTTCTATAATTTCAATAAGGTTCTACAGACAGGATCATGTGGTGGTAACATTGTGGGATTGGCTCTTTCATCCACCTGAACTGTCGTGACATTCATACCCAGCTTTTTCAGGCAGCAAAGTTGGCTCTGTTTTATTAATGTGCACTATTCCGTGGGATGGACACGGTGGTTTGTTTCACCTTTCACATCTAAGTACTTTCCAGTTTTAAACTCTACAAATAGATTTGCCACAAATTATCATGTACAGATTTGTTTGTGAACACAAGTGTTTACTTTGCTGAATAAATGCCCACCTGGGGCCATACTGTGACCTGTTTCCAGAACTGTACCATTTTACAGCCCCACCGGCAAGGTACTTGAGATCCAGTTTCTCCAAATCCTCACCCTCACAGACTCCAGTCACTTATTTTAAACATCCTCCCTTGTGTTTGGTGATTACTGTGGCCTTAACTTGAACATCCTTAATGGATAATAATGCCGAACAGCTTTTCATGGGCTTATTTGCCGTCTGTAAAGACGGAGCTTCTTTTGTGAAGTATTTGCTCACGCCTTTTGCCCCTTTTCTGATGATTGTCCCACTCTGTTGAGTCTCGAGAGCTCTTTACATAGACGAGAGACCAGCCCTTTGCTACATGTGCGTGTGAAAGTATCTTCTCCAGTCTGTAGCTTGGGTTTTCATTCTCTTATTAGGGCCATTCATAGAAGAAACATTTTTAATTTTGAAAGAAGTTCAATTTATTACTTTTTCCTTTCAGCAGTCACGTTTTTGGTGTCTGCTATTTGTGAATGTGTTCTGCACAGTTTTATGAAGAGTTCCGTGTATTATGTTATATACACATAACCCACACAGAATTCTGGTGCCTTCACTTTGCCAGTTTGAGAGAAGTTATAGAAGCCCTACTCCCCTCTAGATTGCTTATTCTTTCTTGTATAATATAATTGCCTTAAATATTTATGTACATTTAGAAACACATCAGAAAGGTCTATAATTTTTTCATCAAACATGGTTTAGAAAACCCACAAGAAACCAAGCCCATGCTATCTTCCAGTTTTTGTTTACCATGCTCATGCTTCCTTCCTGATATCCTAAAGATTCTTCCTCTTACTGTTTTCTTTGAATGAACCTCCTTTTGTCATTCTTTTAGGGGAGGTCTGTTGATGACAGAGTCTCAGTTTTTCAGTATCTGAAATTATCCTGATTCCTTCTTTATTCCTGCGGGATGTTTCGCTGGCTGTAGGATTCTGGGCTGAGTTCTTTTCTTGCAGCTCCTGAAGTATACCTGGCCTCTGTGGGTGTTTTGTCTTGTTTTGTTTTTTGAGACAGAGTCTCACTTTATCACCCTCAGTAGAGTGCCATGGCGTCACAGCTCACAGCAACCTCCAACTCCTGGACTTAGGCGATTCTTTTGCCTCAGCCTCCCAAGTAGCTGGGACTAAAGGCACCTGCCACCAGGCCCAGCTATTTTTTAATTGCAGTTTGGCCGGGTTCAAACCTGCCACCCTCGCTATCTGGGGCTGGCGCCCTACCCACTGAACCACAGGCGCCGCCCCCTCCGTGGTTTCTGATGAAGCTCACTGCCATTCAAACCTTCTTCCCCATAGGCAAGGTGTTTCTTGCCACTTTTAATGTTTTTTCACTTCTACTTTTTCAAGTTTGACTCTGCTGTGTCTGCATGTGGGTTTCTTCAGGTGTATTCTGTTTTGAGATTTCTCAGCATCTTGAATCTGTAGGTTTATACCTTTTGCCAAATAGGAAGTTTTCATCCATTATTTCAGGTCCTCCTTATTTCCCCTCTCCCTCTAGGGTGCCCAGGACTCACAGTGGGTCTTTTGGTGTCGTCCTCCCACAGGCCCTGCAGTTCTGTTTACTCTTTATTTCCATTTTCTCTCCATTTTTCAGATCACGAATTTCACTTCTTTCTCCTACATCACAGATCTTTCCTCCATTCTCTTTATTCTCCGAGCACAACCAGCAAGGGTCACTTTAATTTCTATTGTCTTTCCCAGTTCTAAATTTTTGTTCGGTTCTTCTTTATAACTTCTATTTATCTGCTGGGGCTTTTTTTAATTTTTTCTTTTTTCTCAAGCATGTCTGTAATTGTTCGTTGGAGTATTTTTTTTAATGGCTGCCTAAAATCTTAGTGTGATAATCCCAGCATCGCTACTATCATGACACTGGTGTCTATTGCTTTCCGTTTTTGTCTTCGTTGTCCCAGTTTTGGGTGTGACATGTGCTTTTCAGTTGAAACTTGGACACTGTGGGTCTGATCTGATGAGACTCTGGATCCCGTTTAAACCTTGGATTTAGCTGACTTTCTCAGACGCGACTCCTCCAGGGGAATGGATGGCACTGCCTCGTGACTGCCAGCTGGGCAGGAGCCGGAGTCCCCATTCAGCCTCCACTGGTACGTGAGAGGGGAGGGGCCCTGCCAACTGCTGGGTCAGGGTTGGTCAGTGACAGGGAGGTCTCCAGTTCCTATCAGCACTCATGGAAAATGTCATCCCCAGCAGGAATAGGAGCTTCTCGTCACTGCTCCTGTGTGGGAGAAGTTTCTCGTCACTGCTCCGCTGTGGGAGGAGCTTCTCATCACTGCTCCTGTGTGGGAGGAGCTTCTAATCACTGCTCTGCTGTTGGCCCCAGCCTTGTCAGTGCCAGGCAGAAGTGGCAGCCCTGCCCCTCTAGATGGTCTCCTCGGACACACCCAGCAGCGATGTGGGGAGCTTCTCATTACTGCAAGTGGAATGGCAGCCCTTACTCTCCACCCAAACTTTGCTGGCATGGGTGGGGATGGGGCTGTAGGTTTTCTGGTGGTGTTTGACTAGAAGATTTTGTCCTGTGAGGCTGCCATCTTTCTAACAGTTGTCAGGAGAAGTCAAGCTTCTAGGGGGGCTTCTGAGTTTATGCTTATTGGTGGCTCCAAGTTGCTGACTCAGCTGCAAGTCTGAGATATACGAGGCAAATAGAAAATCCTAGGTCTCACCCTCAGTAGTTCCTCAGCCATGCCACCTTCATCTTATATGTGCTTTACATGGGTCAGTACGAAAGTTTTGAGATACACCACAATCAAG
This sequence comes from Galagoides demidoff, assembly GCA_963574575.1. NCBI lineage: Eukaryota > Metazoa > Chordata > Mammalia > Primates > Galagidae > Galagoides > Galagoides demidoff. Next base: position 6,842 of record CAUYQV010146952.1, read on the forward strand.
AAAGGTAAAGTGCATGCAGATGGAAGCAGACAAAGCCTTCACAGCAACACTGATAAGCCACGCACGGACACTGGCCTGGGTAAATCAGAGCAGAGGCTGCTGACGGTGTTTCACGGGAGTGAAATAATGAACCATAACACAGTCCATCTCAAAACTTTTGTACTCACCTACGTATACAGAATGTTCAGTTTGCAGTTGTACTAAGATGGAAAACACAACTACCTCATCTTCCCAGGAGCGTTACATCTAGGAACATCAGCAAATATCATTTTTATGTGATAAAAGCCTAATGGAGAAATCAGTCATCAATAAACAAGCAATTAAGCTAAGAACGAAATGGCAGCATCAGTGAAACGCAGGGATCTGCTGCAGGATGGGGCACTGGAGAGGAAGTCAGCATGCCGTGGAGGACACCCAGTCCGGGAAGAGCCATGGATTTGTGGGGTGTCTGGCTTGTTACTGTTGTGAGGGTGAGAACTGGACGTCTTAATACAACAAAAAAATGAAGAAAGAAGCTCTCATTTCCTGAATGCTCCATTTCATATACAAATGAGAGTAGTTTCCTGTTTGTAAATGGTCTTCCAAACCTGGAGATGAAGAGTTTAAGATGCAGGAGCAAGAGGAAGTGACAGCAGAGCACCCAGAATGGACAGAGGGTCAGGTCTCTAAGCCTGGACGTGGGACTCAAGCACATTCAGCAGCTGCCATGTGCAATCACAGCCTGTAACCTTTGTGAAGTTGTGGAGAACTTGGTCGACTGTGAAAGGCTCAGGGCTGAAATTGTTATCTCAGCCTTAAAGAACCCAGCAGAGGAACAGCCTTTGAATTGGAAACCAGTAGGTCCCTTAAACCCAGGGACAGGTCTGTGCAGACCCTTAAAGAGAACAGAAACAACCACTGAGAAACAGCATGTACGAACTGGAGCAGATCAGACTCAACCGTCTCCCTGATGTCCTCATGATCAATTTTTAAATTCACTGATTTAAGAAATATGTATCATGCTTCACATGTGAGAGGTGCTGTTCTCAAAGATTTATACATATTTATTTATCTTTTAACAACCCTAATGGGTAGATACAGTTATTGTCTCCATTTTTCTTTCTTTCTTTTTTTTTGGAGACAAAGTCTGACTTTGTCACCCTGGCTGGAATGCCATGTTGTCACAGCTCACAGCAACCTCAGATTCTTGGGCTCAAGCAATTCCCTTGCCTCAGCCTCCTGAGTAGCCAGAACTATAGGCATCTGCCACAACACCCGGCTATTTATTATTAAATCATAGCTGTGTACATTAATGCAATCATGGGGTACAGTGTGCTGGTTTTATATACAATTTGAAATGCTTTCATCAAACTGGTCAACATAGCCTTCATGGCATTTTCTTAGTTATTGTGGTAAGACTTTTATATTCTACACCTATTAAATTTCACATGTACCCTTGTAAGATGCGCTGTAGGTGTGGTCCGACCAACTACTCTCCCTCCACCCTCCACCCTCACCTCCCCTCCCTCTCCCTATTTTTAGAAACAAGGTTTCACTCTGACTCAGACTGGTCTGAACCTGTGAGTTCAGGCAATCCACCCACCTCAGCCTCCCAGAGTGCTAGGATTACAGGTATGAGCCACCACACCCAGCCCTCCATTTTTCAATTGAGGAAACTGATGCACAGATAACTTAAGCAACTTGCTCACATAGGTAGCAAGTCATAGAGCAGTTGGTTTCAGAGTCTGAATCCTTAATGTCAGCAAATCTGCCTTCAACACTGGGGCCCAGTGTGCTCATGGTGCACCTGCAGGGCAGAAAGGTGCCTGACTGAGCTAAGTGATGAATCAGGCAGGATGCAGCAACAATTACTGGGCATCTCCTGTGGGCCAGAAATGCTGCAGGACATGTCAGCCACAGCCAGAAGGAAGATACAGATGAGGAATGACCAAGACCCCATGGTGTAAGTGCAGCAACTATGATGCTGAAAGTAGGGCCTGCTGGGAAAGGCCTCCCAGGCTCTGGCTGGATGGCTGACCTTTAGCATCCAGTCAAACAGATGTGAACCTAACGAGTACACTCAGGAACTAGTGGTACAGACACATCCATGGCTCGCTGCTTGTCCCACCAAGCACAAGCCTGGAAATCATTCAAGAGACAGCCAAGAAGAACTCAGAAGACGGCAAGAAGAAAGCAAACTGGTTTGGGACCCCAAAAGTGGGGGAACAGGAATAAAACAGGGTCTCTTATATCCTCCCACCCAATCAAAGAAGTCACCCAGGCCTGGCAATTATCAGTCACCAATCTAGTGGGAAAAGGCAGTCCAGGTAGGCTTATTCCTATTGAGGATCAAACAGGGATCCATCTGAAAATATGAGGTGAGCCCACTGCTGCAATCAAGCTCCACCAATAGGCAAGGGAAGACCTGTCAGAAGACAATAGGCAGGCAGGAGGGTCCAGGTGGGGAGACCCAGACAGAAGGGACATGGTCCAGGAAACCCAATATTCCCCTTCCCTTCCTAGAAACAGTGGGGCAGCTAGGGGTTATGTGGATGGGAGGATCTCCTTAACCACCCCCTCCCACCAAGGCAGACTCAAGACACTCAGCCTAGGACCCCTCCTTCCTTCTTAGACAGCACCAGAGAGTCCACTTGGAACCCCAGGGGCTCCAGGTAAATCAAGTAAAATAAAACAACACTGCAAAGGCTCAGAAAAGTAAATTGTCATTGTAACCTCAGCAATAGCAATAGCAAGTCAAAATCTGAATGGTAAACCTAAACAGTGAGTGCCTGCTAAAACAAAGTTATAAATAGAACCCACAGTCCCCTAACATAGTATTAACAGATAAAATGTGTAGGATACAATCAAAAATGACTCATTTTACCAGGAACCAAGGAAATTACAACTCAAATGAATGAAGATGATCACCTGAGTCCAATTTCAAGATAAAACAGATTTCAAAATCATCTGAAAGGGATTTAAACTCAGCCATCATAAAAATGCTTAAACAATCAATTACAAGTTCTCTTACAATGAAAAAATAGAAAATAATGGCAGATAAATAGAAGAATTAAAATCTACATTTGAAAATTAACAAAAATCTTAAAACATCACTGCATTTGCTGAAAAGAAAGGGTGATAGAACATAAAATCAATCAACTTAAAGTTAGATAGATAAAATTTACCAAATATGCACAACAGAGAGAAAATAAACTGAAAAAAACTAAACAAAGCCGGAGGTATAATTTAAAAAATCCAACTTTCGTATCATTGTAGTTCCATAAACAGGATAAAGATAATGGGAATGAATTAATGCCTGAAGAAATAATAGCTGAAAACTTTCAAAATTTAGCAAAAGGCTCAAACCTACAGCTTCAAGAATCTAAGCAAACCCAAAGTAAGATAAATCCAAAGAAATCCATGCCAAAGATATATCGTTATAAAATTTCTGATAGCCAAACACACTGGTAAATCCTGAAAACATGCAGAGAGAAACAATATCTTGCCTATAGAAGAATAACAATGTATCCAACAAGGCTCTCATCTAACCTTGGCAACCAGAAAGTAACAGGACATTCTTCAAGTGGTGAAAGAAGAAGAAAGGGTCAACTGAAATTCTGTGTCCAGCAAAACCATCCTTCAGGAATAAAGAGGAAATTACAATATCCCCAGATGAAGAAAAACGAAAGAATTTGTATATATGCCCTTGAAGACTGAAGAAAGTTCTTCAAATAGAAATAAAATGATAAATGAAAGAATCTTAGAGCATCAGAACTTTGGAAAGACCATAAATATGAGGAATACTATTAAGCTGTCCTTTTACTCATCGATCTGATAAATCATATTTGATAAGCAAATAAAAATTATAACACCATCAAGTAACTAGACAATGATATTTAAAAGCGAATGAAGGTATAGGGACTAAAATAATATTCAAGTTTCAATATTTCACTCAAAGTAGTGAGATCTTGATACCAGTGATTGTTGTAGGTCACAACCATATCTTGTAATAATAAGAGCAACAAGTATAAAAACTAATCAAAGAGATACTGTCAAATATACTATAAATCAGAGTGGAATCATAAAAAGCAAAAAATATTCAAATAATCTACAGGAAAAGAAGAAAAGCAGAGGAGTCAAGACATAATAAACAGAAAACAAATAATAAAATGATGGATTTAAGTGCTGATATATCAATAATTACACTTAATGTAAATGGTCCAGATACACTCATCAAAAGACAAGGAATGGCAGAGAGGATATAAAAAGAGGACCCAATTATATGATGATTATACAAAACTCACTTCAAATTCAATGATCTTGGTAGGTTCAAAGTAAAAACACGAAAAATACCTTAAAACATCCATTTTTGCAGGATAGAGTAGCTGTATTAACTGATACAATACACATCAGAATCAAACAAACAAGGGACAGCAAGAGAAATAGCCACACATCCACAATTACAGCTGGTAAGGTAAGTTCCACCTCTCAAGAGCTTATAGAACTTTTGTACAGAAAATCTGCAATGATACAGAAGAATCCAACACCACCAAGCAACAGAACTTAACTGACACACACAGAACACTCCACGCAACAACCATAGAACATACCCTCTCTTCAGTTGCCTATGTAATATTAAGCAAGATACTGTGTGCTACGAACTGAACTGAACTATATGTACTGAACTATAAACAGACTGGAAAAAAAATAGAGGAATTCAAATTATAGTGTTCTCTGGCCATAGTGGAATTAAACTAGAAGTTAAAAAATAAAATCAAAATAAAAATCTCTAAACATATGGAAATTTTAAAAAACATAGCCCCTGTGTCAAACAGAAAGTGTCCAAGAAAGTTTTTAAACATGTAGATGTGAATGAAAACAAAAAATACGACATATCAAACATAAGTAAAAATAGCAGAAGAAGGCCTCCAAAAATTCTCTCCTCCATAGAAAGTGACAAAATTGGCAAAAACAAATTAAGTTTTTGAGAACTTTTTATTGTATGTAAATGCCTGCAGTGATCCTATAAGTCTTAATTCCAGAAACTCAATAAAATCTCTATAAGAATAGTGTGCTTTGTGGCATATGGCATGTCCAGTTCCCATCCTCCTCTCTCCAGTTTTGCAGAAAACTTGAAAACCAGTATTCCGTAATCACAGCCGAAACACAAAACAGCAGCCACAGGGCGGGGCAGAATGTGGTTGGAAATCATTCAAAGCCTCTTACACAAAGAATTGTGTAATATTTCTCCAAATATTCCACTTGCATCCAGCAACATATAAAAAGTAACACCCCATGATCAGGTAGGAATTTTTCTAAGAACACAGACCGGTGAACATCAAAACATCAATTTAGCACACCTCATTTATAAAGTTTGTACTTTTTTTTTTTTTCAATTTTTGGTTGGGGCCAGATTTGAACCTGCCACCTCTGATAAATGGGGCTGGCACCCTACTCCTTGAGCCACAGGTGCCACCCACCTCATTTATAAAGTATAAGACAAAACCTTCATGATCATGTCAAGACATGCACAAAGGGGTAGGGATCTGACAAAACTCTACACCTTTTTATGACAAAAACACTCAACAAACTCAGTAGAAAACAACTTCACTCTTATAATGGGGCTTCTTCAAAACTCCACAGGTAATATCATAGTTATTGGTTTGAGACCAAATTCTTTCCCAAGATCAGAGTAAGAAAAGGGATGCTACTCCCACTTCCACTCAACACTGTCCTGGAGGCTCAGGGGAGAGAGAATCAGGCAAGAGAAGAAAACAATATGTCCTTACAGGAAGGAAAAAGTAATTCTTTATTCACATATGACATCATCTTGTATCTAGAGAGTCTTACAGAATCAAACAAAAAAGTATTAGAACTAATAGAAGAGTTTAGAAAGGCATAAAAAAAGATCAATATATAAAAACAGTTGTGTTTCTATGCATTAACAATGAATAATCTGAAAGAGAAAAACTAAGGCAATAATTCCATTTACAATAACATTAAAAAGAATACTATACTTAAGAAGTAATTTAGTTTAACAAGTATAGGATATACACACTGAAAACTACAAAATGTTATTGATGTAAATTAATAAGATCCAAATAAATAAAACATTATCTGTTTATTGATACTATATTTAATATTTTTAAGATAGTGATACTCCCAAAATTTATCTACATATTTAACAAAATCCTAAGTTGCTTTTTATTTTTTTTGGTTTTTTGCAGTTTTTAGCTGGGGCTGGGTTTGACCCCACCACCTCTAGCATATGGGGCCAGCACCTTACTCCTTTGAGCCACAGGTGCCGCCCAGTCCTAAGTTGCTTTTTTTACAAAAATTGATAAACTTATCTTTAAAATCATATAGAAATATAAGACACCAAGAATAGCCAAAGGTCTTCAAAAGGAAGCACAAAGTTGAAGGATTTACCCTTCCCAGTTTCAAACCTAATATTCATCTACAATAACCAAGATAATGTGGTTCCCTCGTACAAATAGATATTGAGAGTCCACAAATAAACTCATATATTTGAGGTCAGTTGATTCTCCACATGGATGCCCAGAGAATTCAATAGAAAAAAAAATGATCTTTTTAAGAAATGATACTGAAACACCTGGCTATCCACGTGCAAGGAAATGACATCAGACCTCGACCTCAGAGCATACACAAAAATTAACCCAAAGGGAATCACAGACCCAAATGTAAGAGGTAAAACTACAGACACAAGGGAGGAGAACACAGGAATGAATCTCCACAGCCTTGAGTTAAATGATGGTTTAACTGATCGCTTCAGGCTAAGATCAAGCACAGAAGCCCAACACCAGAAGCAAAAATGACAAATTGGACTTCATCAAAACTTAAAACTTTCGTGCTGCGGACAATACCAGAAGTAAATGAAAAGGAAATGTGCAGGGTGAGAAAATGTATTTGCAAATCACACATATGTTAAGAGACTGCGTTCAGAATAGAGAAAGACTATTCACAATGAAATGATAAAAACAGGACTAAACAAATAACCCAATTTAAACATGGAGCAAAAGTTTTCCATAGACACTTCTGCAAAGAATAAATACAAGCAAAATCCTAAGTGTGATTCGTGTTCTGGGAATGTCAGTCACAACCATGCTCAGATAGCACCATGCTTCGTACCCACCCAGGTGACTATAGTTGGAAAGGGAAACGATAACAAATGCTGGTAATGACGGGGAGAAATAGCCGTTCTCACACTTTGCTAGTGGCAATGTACGAACGTGCAGCCACTTTGGAAAACAGTCCCTTAAGCCATCAAACACAGTTACCACACGACCCAGCATTTCCCTTCCTAGGGATATGCTATGGTCTGAATGGTTGTGTCTCCCCCAAAATTCCTATGTTGAAACCTAATCCCCACAATAATGGTACCAAGAACTGGAGTCTTTGGGAAGTGAGTGGGTGAAGAAGGTGAATTCTCGTATATGGGATTAGTGCCATATATGAGAATTTAACATGTATAGAGAACAGGACCCAAGAGCTTGTTTCTCTTCTCCATGTGAGCGCACAGTGAGCGGGCATCAGCTCTCTGAAAGGGGGTCCTCACCAGACACTGGTGCCTTGTCTTGACATTTTGGTTTATATTCAAGGAGAGCCAAGGCCTTATCTTCTTGGTGGGATCAAACAGGCAGGTCCTTAGATGGAAACAAGTGAGGGAATTCCTGGAATCAGGAATGTGGGGCATAGCAGGGTAGGGTGTGATCCAGGACAGAGGTGATGAGCAGGGGCTGAAGACTAGAGCTGCCCCTTCTGTGGGGGTGGCATCTCCAGAATGGGGAGAGTTTATGGCATTTCGTTATAACACTCTAAAAGGACCAAGACAGGGCACATCCAAGAGAAAGGAGAACATATATCCACAAAAAAAATTGTACACACCTGTTCTCATTACAACATTATGGTGAAAATGTAGGCACTGTAGCTTCCAGTTTTAGAATAAATAACCATTTGAATTGAATTCAAAAAAAATATTGTACACAAATGTTTATAATAGCAGTTGTCCCAATAACCAAAGAGTTGGAACAACCCAGACAACAAAGTGTGGAATATTATTCAGCAATAAAAATAAATTAAATACAGGTGCATTTTACGGTATGGATAAACTTTGGAGGCATCATGTTACATGACAGAAGCCAGTCATTAATGACCACATTCTGTATTATTCCATTTATAGAAATATCCAGAATAAACAAATCTATAGAAAGAGTGTAGATGAGGACTTGCCTAGAGGGGGGAGCGGGGAGGGCTGCGGAGGGACTTGTGATAGGTGTGAAGCTTCCTCCCAGGGACGGAAACATTCCTAACTTAGACTGTGGTGATGATTGCAAAACTCTGACTATGTTAAAAATGGCAGGGCTGTACAATGTAAAAGGGTAGATTTTAAGATATGTAAATTATATCTTGATAAACCTGTTAAAAACAGTCTTCATGGGGCAGTGCCTGTGGTTCAGTGGGTAGGGCACCAGCCCCATATACTGAGGGTGGTGAGTTCAAACCTGGCCACAAGCCAAACTACAACAAAAAATAGCCAGGCGTTGTGGCAGGCACCTGTGGTCCTAGCTACTCAGGAGGCTGAGGCAAGAGAATTGCCTAAGCCCAAGAGCTGGAGGTTGCTGTGAGCTGTGACGCCACAGCACTCTATCAAGGGCTATCAAGTGAGATTCTGTCTCTACCAAAAAAAAAAAAGTCTTCATGGTAGAGGTCAGAATTTTCAAACAGTAATATTTCATAGGTCAGTAATTCTTAATTAATTCCAGAAACATATGTGCATGTCCATATCTGTTAATTGTTCATACACACATTTTAGTCATTGAAGTTGTTGATGGATAAATAAACGCAAATTGCAACCAGAGTTTAAAAAACAGCCATCCCTTACTAGACTTCATAGGCCTTTTAAACCACTTCTCATAGACTGAGCTCTGCCCTAGGCACCTGTGATGCCTGACCTGGTGACATGGGAACTCTGTCTCAGATGAAGACAATTCTGGCTGCAGGTCAGAGTCATCTGGAACCTCCTAATAATAACTGATCCATCAATTCCACCTAAGACCAGGTAAATGAGAATTTCCAGGGGGAGGCCGCTGCCAGGCATTCCTAATGTGCCCTCAATAAGAAAAGCACCATTCTGTGTGAACAGTCTGGATTAAAGGAAGGGTGTGTGTAAAGGCACAAAATATGAGATGCTGCAGGAGGAAGCGGGGGGGGCAGGAAGTGATAATGAGGGTGGTACTGGTGGGGTCTGATATGCGCTTAATGCTTACGATCTAAGCACTGTGCTAGGCTTGAGCTGGTGATTAAACTTTTGCCAAAAAGATGGTTTTGGAAAAGCACTCTAGGCAGCACGAGAAAAGTGGAAGTTTTGAGGTGCACAGACAGATGACGACGCTCTGGTGATAGGATGGCTCCTGGACTCTTCCTCCTGGACCAAGTGAATTGTCCCTGTACCTCCCAGGTGTACACAGCTGCCTCCTGCCCTCCTGCCCACTGCTTTTCAGCTCAGGTCCCTCCTGGATGCTCTGTGAGATTTATGACCTAGACATGTAGCTGGTTCCGAGGGCAGCTCCAGTCCTCACCCCTGTCCACCACCTTTGTCCCAAGCTGCCCACCCTGTCCTGTTCATACCACACATTCCTGATTCCAGAAATGACCTCGCTTACTTGTTCTCACTTGGACAAGTTGGATACCCCCAACCAGATAGCAGATAAGGTAGTGTTTTTTGACCCTTTCTAACTCACAGTACACTTGAACCTGTAGTTCAATATCCCCGGCACATTTACATTATGTTGATCAAAAAAAAAAAAAAAAAGGAGTAAAAAGGCGAGAGCAGTGGTTCATGCTTGTAATCCTAGCACTCTGGGGGGCCAAGGCAGATGGATTGCCTGAGCTCAGGAGTTCAGGACCAGCCTGAGCAAGAATGAGATGCTGTCTCTACTAAAAATAGAAAAACTAGCCTGGTGGGTGGTGGGTCCCTGCAGTCCCAGCCACTCAAGAGGCTGAGGCTAGAGGATTGCCTGGACCCAGAAGTTTGAGGTTGCTATGACTTATGATGCCATGGCATTTTACCCAGGGCTACAGAATGAGAGTCAGTCTCAAAAAGAAAGAATATACTTACTATGCATGAACTTCTTTTGAAAATAATAAAAATTTTCACAGTACATCTAAGATTCTCTCATGGCACACCAGTAGAAAATCACTGAGATAAGTCCTTAGCTATCCTTGAGTATAAACCAAAATGTCCCCCGGTCCTGTTACCCGCAGTCTCTGTGAGAAACGCAGCTTTGCGCCTGCCGACCTGCGGCAACCCCAGCAGCAGCCCATAAGTACAGCTCTGTCTGCTGCAGCCCATCTGGCTGAACTCAGACGCACTTATTCCTGACAGCCTGGGGAGAGGTCTACAGCCAGACATCTACTGTATATTTATAAATACATTCATTTAATATTCATTTACATAAAAATACAAAAGTGATGTTTGCTTTAGTATAAACTTCCAAGTTAGAAATCCATCTCCCTAGGAAATGTTAAGTCTCTTCCAACCTCCGGCAGGGCGGTTAGCAGTGCCACCTTACCTAGTACTTTACTTAATGATCAACGAGTTCTTTCAACCCAGCAGCCCACTCCTTCAGTTCTGAACTTTTTTCCCTGTATTACCCCATCAGCAGGCTCTCCTCCTTAGGGGTGATGGTCCCCACTTTGAAGAATACAGGGACTGGCCATCCCACTGAATTCGGTTCCCCCCTGGGCTTGTCCCTTTCCCCAGAAAGAAATTCAGCCCCTCATGTACTTATGGAAAGGGACACCTGATCAAATGGGAAGGTATACCATTTTCATAGTTTGCAACAAAAAAATACTCTAAACTTTAAACTATAAATACAATAAAATCACAAAAGTTACAATGTCCGTGACCGTGTGGGGGGTGTACATTCATATTTTCCAGGACAAGCTCATTTTAAAATTCACAGGACAGAAAACAAATAAGATCATTTTGGAGAACAAATGGAGATACCCACTCTAACAATTACTGAAGCTTGAAGCTATTATAAATTAAGGTGATTAAGGTAGAAGGATATTTTACTACAAGAATGAAAAAGAAGATAGCCCAAAAACAGAACATGAAAAATCACATAAATGGCTTTACATGTCGGGGTGTGGAGGAGGAGATGAACTAGTCAATGAAAGTTTCACAGAAACTATTTCACAGGCTGGAACTATTAATAGATAATGTAGTTCGCAAAGACGATGAGTGTGATGAGAGGGCCCTCTGCACACCCTGCCTGGGACAGTCCTGTTCCCGCCATTGCCTGGTGTGACTGTTGCCAAAGTCTCTGCTCACTCTCAGAACACATAAAAAGGAAGACCAGTACCAAAAAATAACTAAAGAACCCTGGAAAATAAAATTTAAAAACAAAAAAGCAGACAAAATAAAACAAAATGAGCAAAGGATGTCACCAGGCAACTCACAGAAGAAATCTGAACGGCCACAAACATAGGAAAGATGCTAAATTTCACTAGCAAGCAGAAAGACACAAATTAACGCCACACCCATCAGATGGCAAATGTTTAAAGCCCGAAAATGCCAAGTATTGGAAAGATGTGAAGAAACAGGGTGTGATGTCCCGCTGGTGGGAACATGAGAAGACCACACCTCGCAGAGGGAGCTCGGGTTGTCTGCTAAGAAGGAAGATGCGTGAGCTCTTCGACCAGCCACCTGACTTCTTGAAGCAGTTGTTCATGTCCAACAGAGAGACATGGATAGGACAGGTCTGTCTGTAATAAAAATTAAAAACTGAAATCATCTAAGTGAGCAAATAAATTGGGCATGTTCATGTAAAATAACACAATATAATATTCAAATTAAGTGATGCAGCCCCGAAACATTGACATAGGTGAGGCTCCAATACAATGGTGATGGGGAAAAATAAGTTACAGAAAAGTGTTAACATGTGGCCCATGGAGCAGCTTATATGACGTTAAAAACACTTAAGGCCATGTTGCTCCTAAGAATGCAGAGACAGGAGCTGTACAGAAACTCTGGCACTACCACAGCCTGACCTCTAGAAAGAAAAGCAGCAGGATGGGGTAGGACCAGCAGGTCACTCCATGTTCCTAACCTTGCCTTCTTTGGGTGTCCTCTCTGGAGACTCTGATGACTCTCCTTTTGGACTGAAGGGCTGAGATCTGAAGGCTGCTCCCCCCAAAGAGGGAAGCTCGCATGGGCCCTGAGAGGCAACCAAGTAAAAGGATCCTTGGCCCTATCCCTAGGGACATCTTCAATCCATTTCACAGAGGAGAAAATAGTGGCTCCAGGAAGTTAGTAACTAGGTCAGGGACATGCAGCTAGTAAGGAGCCAGGCTGATCCTCTGTGGAAAGAGCACTCTCCCTGCACTAACGGGGCTGAGGGACGGGCCAGGACACCCGGGCCTCCCCCTCAGGAGTAAACAGGCAAGGAAGAAGCTGTCTGAATCTGCTGTAACAAGATTTGCTTGACTGGAATTATTTAAGACAGCACAGCACAGCCCTGCCTTCCCTCAAACAGGCATTGACCACACTTTACCTGGGACATGTTTGTGCTCATGGTCAAAGGACGGACCCAGCTGCCATTGCACAGTGCCAGCCAGGGCCAGCATTCAGAGGGTACATTAAAAATTCTGCCCCTGATACTTGCTAAGTCTAGCCAGCTAAGTGCCAGCAGCTCCTTGTCACCCACCCAAAGCCACCCACCCTCTAGCAGGACTGTGATTCAGGCTGCTGGTCCTGCGTACAGTTGTCCCAGAGTCCCGCTGCCTCGCAGCACAGGGCTATGTGCTCTCCCCAGTCGCTGCTGGTGGAAGTGACCCCCTGTGAGATTCCCCTGTGAGGCGTCCAGCAAAGGTGGGCAGTGGCACCTGCCACACAGGGCTTCTCCTTCAGAGAGAGACCTGCACAGCAGGAGCCCTCACCCCTCACTGCCCGCTGGCATCACAGCCCCAGGTAGGGAGCGGCCCATGGTGCTGACACCCCTCACCCAGGGACTCCAGTGGTGGGGCACCTCGCCCTGGGGCCCCACCACCATCTCTGCCCTAAGCCTTCCCGGCTCAGTACTCAAGGGTTCTCTGCTTCTCATATTTGAGAAACTGCCCACCACCTGTACCTTGGAAGCTGCCTCCAGCCCCTCAATATGTGCAGAGACCTGAGGGACTCCCCAGCCTCAGGGGAAAGGTGCCTGTCCACCCTCTGCCCACCACACTGGGCCGGGAGGCAGTGGCTGTAGCTGCAGTGGTCCCCAAGATGGTAGCTAGAAAAAGGACACAGAGGCTGGAGCAGGGGCAGGGACATTTTCAAAGGCAGAGAAGGTGCCATACTGGAGACCCTCAGAAAACCTCTGATCTTGCCTAGGGAGTGGGTGCTCCACCTGGGCCCCCAGCCTGCCCCCGTTGCTCCAGAGCCAGGACCCTAAAATCTGAATTTTGCCCAGAGGTGAGTCCCTGCCTGGCGCCATAATCACCTGGGCAGAACCAGCAAGCAAGGGATGGAACACTCACTGGGAAGGTCATCATTTAAGGCTCAGTGACTCCTCACCTCTAGGCAGCACCTAGGGGAGGCTACAGGCTGGGCTGGGGAAAGCCTGCTCTCTCTGCCCTCACTGGAGGGGTGGTTCATCTCCCGTTTTTGTTTTCTTGGACCCACGTGTTCCTACCCTCTCTTCACCTCCTGTTCCCTGCCCCTGCCCCAGGTTTCCGGGCTCCTCACTGCCCCTGGTGTTCTGCAGTCCCAGTGGTCTCAGCCCCACCCTTTCAGCGCCTTGCCCTTCAGTCCACCTACAAAATACCTCTGGAAAAAGCCCCATTTCCCTAAGCCCCTTCCCCTCCAGCAGCAGCACAGGCATCTTCCTCAAACCTGTCTGGGCCCCAGCTAGTTCCACCCAGCTAGCCTTGCAGGCAGGGCCTTCCACCATCCCTACCCCAGAAGGGCCTCTCCTCATTCTGGGCTGTATGGAATGCTGGGACCCAAGCTCCTCCTCATCCAACCAACACACTCCCTTGCTCAGGACCCCTTTAGGTCAAGCACTCAGGAGAGCCGCTGTTGCCCCCCACCCCCTGTGCACAGCCCTCTCTTCTTGCTGAATATAGGTGGGTCCCAGTGTGGCAGGCCACCCTCAAAACTTCCAAATATCATAAACACAAACCCAGGGCACAACCCACCTCCCACTGAGAAACAAGGACTTTCCTGAAAGTTGGAGAAACACACAGGGCCACAGTGCAGAGCAGAAACAGAACAAAAAGCCCTGCCTGCTGCCTCCTCTGTACACCGGCCGCAGCCTTCCCACCTGGCCCTTCTCTCCGCTGCTCAGGGGCCCCCACACCTGCGCTCCAGCCTTGCTGTCTCCACTGCTTCCCCAGCCAACAAGAGGCACTGCCCACCAGCCATCCTTGGGTGGTCCTTGTGCCACAGGCTGGCACACAGGGCAGCTGGTGTGGTTCATTGTTCTAACCCACTTCATTCCTGACCTCACATCACGGGTGCTCAGATAGGGTGCAGGTGGAGACTGCACCCCCCAATGATTTCAAGAGAAATTCAGCAGTATTGACCAACAAATGTAGACTCTCTCGTGGGGGCACATTTTGATTTTTAAAAAATAAGATTTCTGTCCAAATTGTCCTGTGTAAAAATTATATATTAGTCAGTCCCTTGGGAAACAGTGAACTCAGCAGGGGCAGAGACTTTCCCCCCAGCCTGCAGAGTGTGGGGATGAGAGGTGTTCACCACAGCGGCAGGCGTAGCACAGCATCCGGGCGGGCAGGGCTCAGCGCCGGACTCCACCACCAATGCTGCTGTCATGATCACACTCTTGCTGCAGGATAAATATGCCCTGGACTCAGTAAGAGCAGGCTGGCCCCTGCTTTGTGGGCCTCTGCTAGCCTGGTGCCTTGGATACAGGAGGGAGTAACATTGTCCTAGAAACGTCCATTCATGCACTGGGTGCTTGTCTTGCCAATAGTTAGTGCAGCCAGCCCAGAAGGAAGGAGGGGAGATAATCAGGTCTTCATACATGCAAAAGCTTGCCTGCCTGGAGCATCACACCCCGCACACATTGGAGCAGCCTTAATGCCAGACTCCCTCTTCCCTCCCCCACTGAACTCTGGAGCCTGGGGGAGGGGAGGGGCCACAGTAGGGACTGGCCCAGGGCCACCCAGCAAGCTGACAGCATGTGCCCCAGAATGGTCTTCAGAGAAGCATGAATAAAGATGAAGCCCTAAGTCCATCTCCTCCGTGAAAAGCCTGTAAAGCTCCTCACGCACATCTCTTTCATTGTCCTCACCCCCCATCCCCAGTGTGAAAGGCCTCTCATGACACATTTCTCTTAGTCTAGAGGGGGCCTGGGGAGTATGACAGGTGGTAAGATCCAAGAATAGCCTCATCTGTCTCCTAAAACACTATAGAAAGGGCCCCAGTGGGAAATCCTGTGCCAAGATATTGTTATTATCAATTACAGTGACACTTTCCAACAGTACAATTCTTTCTGATATTTCAAAGCATGTTAGCATCTGCTCTTTTGTTTGGCTCTTCCCAGATCTCTTTGCAAGACAAGGGCTATGACCCTGTCCCTGTCCTAGGAGGAGTTGGACATGGACTTCAGAGGCTGGCCCAAGGCTACATAGGAAGTGGCCTCAATAGGCCTGGTCCACTTCATGCCCTGTGATGTTGAAGGGGATCATTGAAATAAAAGGCAGGAAGCAGCCCCGATGGACGCAAATAGTTTAAAAATCAACAGAACAAGATTTAGAGCTGACAAGCAAGAAAAACTGGTGTTTATTTCAACATAGGGAGGAACTTATCTAAGAACAGAAGCAAGCAGGCGGAACCACAGGTTAGATGGTGCCAGCACTGACCACCCCCTACAAGAAGTCATTAAGATGCAAAGTAGAAAGTAAGTAAGAATATTACAACAGAAGCTAAAGCTAAGTCTAATTTATGGAATATGTAAGAAGTCAGATTTGGGCCTTTCAGCCGGAGACACCATCTTCCAGTAATTCACCAAAATTACAAACACAAAGGGAAAAAGGAGAGACACCCAATGTATGTTCTCTAGGCCTTTTAGAAAACATGGAATTGTTCTTTTGGCCACATCTATGCGAATCTACAAGAAAGGTGGTATTGTAGACATCAAGGGAATGGGTACTGTTCAAAAAGGCATGTCACACAAATGTCACCACGGCAAAACTGGAAGAGCCTACAGTGTTACCCAGCATGCTGTTGGCATTGTTGTAAACAAACAAGTTAAGGGCAAGATTCTTGCCAACAGGATTAATGTTCATATTGAGCATATTAAGCATTCTAAGAGCCGAGATAGCTTCCTGAAACGTGGGAAGGAAAATGATCAGAAAAAGAAGGAAGCCAAAGAGAAAGGTACCTGGGTTCAACTGAAGCGCCAGCCTGCTCCACCCAGAGAAGCCCACTTAGTGAGAACCAATGGAAGGAGCCTGAGCTCCTGGAACCCATTCCCTATGAATTCATGGCATAAAGCATATAACATAGCACACAGGAGTACCAGTGGACCCGTGCTTTTAGGTTCAAGAACCTATTTATTCCCCATGAGCTCATGGTATAATAGGTGTACAGCATAGCAAACAGGATGACCAATTAGACCCCATGTAACAGTGATAGAAGGTGCTGGAACCTATTTCCCATGAATTCAAAAGTCAATCAACGCTTTGTCACATTCAATGGCAAGGTACCTCCCTGAGCTACTGGAACCTCTTCCCTATGAATTCATGGA
>CAUYQV010146953.1:0-19495 GCA_963574575.1 Galagoides demidoff
CTCCAACTCCTGGGCTCAAGCGAGTCTCCTGCCTCTGCCTCCCAAGTAGCTGGGACCACAGGCGCCCGCCACAACACCCGGCCATTTTTTGGTTGCAGCCATCATTGTTGTTTGGCGGGCCCGGGCTGGGGATTCGAACCCACCACCCTAGGTGTATGTGGCTGGCGCCTTAGCCAATTGAGCCACAGGCGCCGAGCCGAGACTATTAATGTCTTAACACAATAATTAAGTAAATGAGATGAGGTATGTATCAACCAGTGTGATGTAAGCATTCCTAATTCTATATAAAATCAGCACATTGTACCCCACCAATGCATTAATGTATACATGATCTATGTGTTTACATTTTAATTACAAAAAGAAAAATAAATAAATAAATTTTTAAAAAATAAAATAAGATTTACAGGTGAAAAAAAGAAGAATCACCATTGAATAAATCTAAAGTAAATTCTGCTTCCTGAAAAATTATCTAAAGCTACTAACAGAAGACAGTTAAATATAACATGATTTTTTTAATAGATGTGAAAGTTGTGAACAACAAGTAAAGGTAATAAGATGAGTCAGGGTGAGGCTAGTACACTGTAGGGTTTGTATCATTGCTAAAAGTGGAATGCAAATTTAAAGTGAGCTTCCCAGCAGCCAGTGTAAAGAAGGAAACCAAGAGGCCAAATGTATATCTAGCATTTACTATGCCTTCCGAGTTTACTTCCTCAACACAATCCTGGGTTATTTTTTTCTTTTCACTTCAGACAAAGACTGTGTTGACATCAAAACAAGGTTTGAGGAAGGCACGTTTCACATCAACCTATGAAAACTCAATTATCATAATTATGAACTACAAGAGGATCCTACATTTGACAGCTGTCATTTACCAGAAGAAGAAACTGAAACATAGTCATAGTAAAGTGACTTGCTCAAGGTGGGAAGTGAAAATTAGGGGACCTAAGTCTCACTTCATTCCCTCTTGCTTCTAATCATCTAATATTTGTTGAGCCCCTTCTATGTGGCAGGTCCTGTTCCTTTGCATGCTGTTACAAACACATCTGGAATAACGCAGTGAATGAGATTGAAGCTCAAATTTCCAAGCCTACCTGCCCAGACTGAAGCTGTAGTTCCCATAAGAAAATAGTCTTGTGGATTTTCCAGCTTTACTCATAATATGGGGTAAGAATGGACAGAGGCAGGGGAAAACATGAGGGAAAGTCAAAGGTCATCAGTGAGCATGATGTGGGTTTTCAATAAGAGGAAAGATGAACAGATACAGAAATAATGAAATATTTTAGTACTGGGGAAACGCTTTTAACTAAAGGCAGATGTGAGATGTAAGTGGAAGAAATACCGTCTGTCATGGAATCAAAAGGCCTGTAATTATTAAGTCAGGACTCTGCTTTTGGCAGGCTATATGAGCCATACAAGCCATGGTTTCCTCATCTATAAAATGAGAATATGAATTTCCTATCTGTGTTCAAGAATTGTTTGAAAACAAAATGGGATATTCATCCATCCATTCGTTGAGTACCCACCATGTGCCAGGCACTATTCCAGGTGCTTGAAATTCAACAGTGAATAGTAGAGCATCGTGAACCATAAATTCCTGCAAAGACAACAGATAGTAAACAAAAAGTTACCAAAAATTTAAGGATCAATACGCCACTCCCCTATATAACAACCTTGGCTGCTTTCACATTTCTCTTGGAAAAAAAATTCATCCATAGTCCACCAAGCCCAATGTGAGATGACTCGCATCAACCAATCTGACCTCGTTTTGCACCATCTGCTCCCTTTTCCTCTCCTGCAGACACACTGATCATCTTTCAGTTCCTTTATTGAGCCCTTCCTCACTTCAAGACTTTTGTACATAACTCTACGTAGAATTGTTATCCTTCAGCTAGCTCCCCCTTTACACTTTTGGTGTCAACCCTTCTTTGAGCATTCTACCCAAGGTGATTTCCTTGGGCCATTCATGGCCCAGCCCTATATTTGTTTCATTTATACCATTTAGATTCCCAGAACCTAGCTTAGCACCTGTTATGTGCTAGGTATGCTATAATGATTTGCTGAATGAAGGAATTAGTAAATGAGTATATATGCTTATCAATGGACAAGGAAATTCTAGAATGATATACAAGAAAGTATTAAGAGTGGTTGCCTTCAGGAAGGCCAGGAACCTAAAAAGGGAGGGAGTCTTGCTGTTCATTGTGAACCCTTTTGTATTGTTGAAGGGTTTTGTTTTGTTTTGTTTTAAGAGAGAGTCTCACTCTGTCACCCTGGGTAAAATGCTCTGGCATCATAGTTTACAGCAACCTCAAACTCTTGGGCTCAAGAGATCCTCTTGCCTCAGCCTCCTGAGTAGCTGGGACTACAGGTTCCCACCACATCTCTACAATTTTTAGTAGACATGGGGTCTCGCTCTTGCTCAGGCTGGTGTTGAACTTCTGAGCTCAAGGAATCCACCTGCCTTGGCCTCCCAGAACGTCAGAATTACAGGTGTGGACCACCTTGCCCAGCCTGTACTCTTGAGTTTTTACCATGTGTACATGTTAACCTTTCTGTTTTGAAGACCAATATTAAAAATAGGGTCACATAAATCTAAATAAGTAGTTTCTTCCAATTGTGATAATAGCCACAAGCCTTATAAACTGTACAGGGTCATGAACTGGGAAGGGATTATTATTGCCTGACACATAGATTTGCAATACATTTGCATAGCTCACAAACTCCCTGACTTCTTTCTGATTCATTTTTCTTTAAATTATTTAAGTGCATTAACATGCTGTGTCACACACTACATCTTGCAGACTGTACATTTTATTTTGTTCATTTTATTTATTGTCTTCCCAACCTCCTACACACACTAAAGTGCAACCTTCATGAAGGTAGTGACGAGCTTTTTCCTGTATTGTTCACTTCAGTGTCCCCGAGTCTAGACAGTGGCATATGGTAGGACACAAGTATTTATTTAATCAGTGAATAAACAATCGGATATAGAATGGATTCATGCATGAATAAACAAATTCTTCGTCATTAGGAAAATAGGATTTGTGGACAATGGGAGAGCCTGGGATTGAGAAGATGGAACGCAACTGGGGATTGGGGTCCTCAGGTCTCTTTTCGGATGGATGCCCACCGCAGTGGTCCAGTGTTCCTTTCTGAACCTAGCAGGTTGCTTAGCAACCCGCCGGCCAGCCCTCTGCCACCGCTAGAGGGCGAGCGGGCGGGGAGAAGTGAACGCGCGCGCGTACATGCGTGCGCGTGCGCGAAGCGGTATAGCAAGGGAGGTACGTCATTTCCTGTTGCTTTAGGGGAACGTGGCTTTCCCCGCAGCGCCAGCGTCTTTCCATCTGCGTCCTGCTGTTGCGGCTGGAGCTGAAGTCGGATCCCCAACGCACCTTCGCCATGGACTCGGCCCTCAGCGACCCGCACAATGGCAGCGCCGAGTCAGGCAGTCCAACCAACGGCACCACGCGACCGCCTTCCACGCCCGAGGGCATCGCGCTGGCCTACGGCAGCCTCCTGCTCATGGCGCTGCTGCCCATCTTCTTCGGCGCCCTGCGCTCTGTGCGCTGCGCCCGCAGCAAGGTAGGGTCGGCGGCAAAACTGGGCCTTTCCACCCCTATCCCAGATATGGCTGACACGGACCCTTCCTAGGTGGGACGGACACCTCTTCTCCCTGAACACCGACCCTGCCCTGCACTGGTCACCACAGTTCCCTCCACCCCGGGCCCACTTCGCGCCAACCAGTCTGACCTCAGGATCTGGGCGCTGACACCTTCCTGAAATAGGGATTTATTTCTACCTGCCCCCCTCAACCCGGACCCTGATACATCATGCCGCGGCTAGGAACAGTCAACCGACCCTTACACTGCAATGGGGGAACTCATTGTTTTGAGCCTATTGGGCCCGGCCAGACCAGCCCCATCGTAAGCTCTGAATCAACCCCAATCTGTACCTGCTGGGATACTGGTCCCGAGGACCCTGAACGGTACAATCTCTTGTCACCATTGGTCAGGAATCTGCCTCACCCCACCCCAGTGCCAAACTCTCATTCCTGTCTCACTGGAATCTGTGGCACCTGCGATGCTCACTACAACCCCCAGATCTGGCTTTTGCCCCCTTCCTTAAAAACAATCCTCAGCCCCCAGTTTGTCAATTCACTTTCTGGATCCAATTACTGTCAGCTGGCTCCTAATAACCTGGCACCTTGATGTTTCTACTTTTTAACCAGACATGGTTATCTAATTTTGCTGATTTTCTCTCCCTAACTACCATCTAACCTTAGACCTGTCCCAGCCAAAACCCAGACCCTGGTCCACATCCCTGACCCTTTTCCCACCTAGTACCTAACTATCTCATACCCCTTTCTCCCTCATACCCCCAACAGTCCTTCCACCAAATTGGTCCAGCCTACTGAGTAACTGAGCCACTGATGGCCTTTCTTGAAGGCCACACCCATCCGTGGCCTTCCTTAACATCTGTCCTGTTGGATACCTAAGAGGACTTCTGCACCTCCCACCTTCTGCCCCCTCACCTTCCACACACTTTTCCACCATATTAACTCTTTCCAATCCAGTTTTCCTGCTGCCTGCATATTCATATTTCTTTTGGGCAGGAAAGAGGCTGGTGGATTGCTTCTAATTATTTTACAGTTTTAAAAGAGAAAAATATAAGTATGAATTCACCTGATGATTTTATTATCTATTTTAGGTTACATAAAATAATTATTTTTGCTTATTTTTGTTTATAAACAACAAAATAAAATCATTATGTCAGAATAGGTTCAACATAGGATCAGAAAGGGTTAAGTTCACTCTAGCCCATTTTACCTTCTCACTTCCTGACACCCTCTCCCTTCCTCCACAGTCTCTTAATCTGCAGCTCCCCACTGCTCTTCCTCCACCCAGACCTGAAGATGGACCTAAGCGGAAGCTGTCTTACCCAAAGAGAGCAGCCCCACAAAGCAGCTGCCAGTTTTGAAACTGCTTAAGCTCATGTTCTCAAAACACTACCCAGCTTGAGCTTGGTTGAGACATGCCACCTTCCTTCCCCTAGAGCAGAGAACTCACTACTGGCTCTCAGTGGTCAGACACAAAAGAAGATAGGCAGGACTTAGGCTGAGAGACTCAGATGTGACCCCATTTTCCTTATTCTGTCTCCTCTAAGCAAAATTCAGGTGGCCTTAAGTCTCTCTACCATGCCTATCAGGCAGAGAGAAGTTCTGAAATAGACCAGGATAAAGGATGTGAGGGCAGTGTGGCATAAGGCTAGGCAACTTGATCAAAGCAGCTCTCAAAACGGTCTGAGTAATTAATTCTTGGCACCTTCTGCAGATGCATCACTAATTTCTTTGGAAAGCAGCCTCCATGCAGCAGTATTTCCTGAACTTCCACTATTGTCTAAGGCAGGGGTTTGCTGTAAAGATGAGTGGGTCAGAGCCCTGCCACCAAGGAGTTCAGGGGTCTGAATGAAGGGAGAATAATTAGATCTCTAAGTGTAATACAAGTGGTGCTGCAGGGTTTAAGAAGAAAGGTTGAGGACATCTAGGGCAGGGTGGGGAGATTTTGCTAGAGGCAGCTTGGGCCTTGATGTAAAGGTTGAGTTTCAGTTAGGAGAAGGCATTATAAGCAGAAGAAACCAGGTAAACTGAGAGGTATGAGGCTGTTCGGGAGATAACTGGAGATTCTGATGTTGGGTGGGGCAGAGGGTAGTGTTAAGGCCTGGAGGAGTGGCTCATTCCTATAATCCCATCACTCTAGGAGATGGAGGTGGATCACTTGAGGTCAAGAGTTTAAGACTGGCTCAGTGCCCATAGCACAGTGGTAACAGCGCCAGCCACATGCACCGAGGCTGGCAGGTTCAAACCCAGCCTGGGCCAGCTAAACAACAATGACACCTGCAACAAAAAATAGCCAGGCATTGTGGCGGGTGTCTGTAGTCCCAGCTACTTGGAAGGCTGAGGCAAGAGAATCACTTAAGCCCAAGACTTTGAGGTTGCTGTCAGCTGTGATATCATGGCACTCTAACAAGAGCTACATAGTGAAACTCCATCTCAAAAAAAAAAAAAAAGTTCAAGACCAGCCTAAGCAAGAACAAGAGCCCTTCTCTACTAAAAATAGAAAGACTAGCTAGGTGTGGCGGCATACACCCATAGTCTCAGCCACTTGGGAGGCTGAGGCAGAAGGACCACTTGAGCCCAGGAGTTTGATGTTGTAGAGAGCTATGATGATACAACATCCCTCTAGCCAGGATTACAGAGTAAGACTCTGTTTTAAAAAAAAAAAGTATTGTGCCTCTAAATACATCCCAGTCATCTCCTGCAAGGCAGCAGGGTTGGAGGATATATAAACTACAAACAAGACCTGACCCTTAGTGGCCTGCCACCACCAATAAGGGATGTCCAACCTGTGGCTCATAGGCCATCTGCTGATTTTGTGAGGACTTTTTTTGCTCATCTGTGGTGTTGGATATCATAAAAAGTATGAGCAGACTATTTCCCACCCCACCAATCAGCTTTTTTTTTTTTTTTAATTTGAGACAGTCTCACTCAGTTGCCCTGGGCATGAGTACCATGACATCATAACTCACAGCAACCTCAAACTCTTGGGCTCAAGTAAACCTTTTGCCTCAGCCTTCCAAGTAGCTGAGACTACAGGTGCCTGGCACAGTGCCCAGCTAATTTTTCTGTTCTTAGTAGAAATGAGGGTCTTGCTCTTATTCTTCCTCAGGCTGGTCTTGAACTCTTGAGCTTAAGAGAATCCACCCACCTCGGCCTTCCAGAGTGCTAGGATTGCAGGGGTGAGCCACCAAGCCCAGCCCTGCTAATCAGCTTTATTAGTGTGTGTTTATTTAACATGTGGCCCAAGACGGCTCTTCTTCCGATGTGTGGCAGAGAGAAAAAAAGCTGGACACCTCTGCTTGAAAACCTTTATCCCCTTTGATGTTTACAGCAACTGAGTGTAGCTGGTAGAGCCAATTTTATTACACCCATTGTACAGAAAAAGAAACTAAGAGTCAAATAAATAACTTCTGAAGATCACCAGGTGTGCCTAGTCCTAATCCAGGGCTATTTTCCTTCATACAGATGTTTCTAGAAGCTCACTCAAGTGGTGTTTTGACCTAGAGAAAGAATAAGCCAAATGCCTCCCTTTTCTAGTTGGAATCATTTCCCTGGTCATTTGGCAAGGAAAGAGTTAATGTGGGGACCTAGTAGCTTTGATTTCCCATCAGTGTTAGATCCGTAAAGCCATTATGAGGACAGAATTCTCCCAGGGGTGAAAGGGTCCATAACAGTCGGGGCAAACTGAAATCATGGGGAGAAGGCGGAGCATCCAGGAATGTGTTGGGAAGTAACCTAGGGAGGATCTGTCTCAGAGCAGTGGCCATTCTTGTTGGAGACCTACATCCCCAGACAGGAGCTAATCCGGCCCTGCTGATAGCTGAACATCAGATTGGTTCAGAGGCCCTTGGCCTGTAACACAGAGGAGCCTCTGAGCCAAGAGGACTGGGTGCCCACTCTGTGCCAGGCTCTGGGCTGGGTACCAGGAGTGCCAAGACAAAGAAGGCCAAGCCCTGCCCTCACAGAGCTCAGTTACCAAGGAGAAACAGACATGTGACCAGCCAGCTAGATTGAATTCTGATATGCCTCCTGGAGGGGGCAGCAGTTGTCTGCATGAATGGCGGAGGGTTCAGCAGGCAGACTGGAGAGGGAGGCATGGGACCACAGGTGTGTTCAGGGAGGCGAAGAGGAGTGTGACATGAGCCCAGGAGAGGGCTTAGATGCAGTGACAAGAAGATGCTTAGAGAGCCTGTCGCCTTTTCTGAGGGACGATCCTGAAGGCACTACAATGCTTAACTTGATAATTAGAACCTCTTAAGTTGATCACCCAAGGGACTGTAACAAACCAGTCAACATAAGGAACTAGGCTTACTGTACAGTGAGTACATGTGGTGCTTGTTCAGTCTATGAAAATTAAATAAACTTAAGGAGGTAGTCAGTGTAGGAAGGTCGTCAACTATGGAGGTTCTACTGTAGTTATAAAAATACTACATACCTGTAAAAAAATTCAAGCAGTGCAGAAGTATAAGGGAAAAAACCTCTGTATTACTCCTTGAAACGAGTTACATGCTACTTCCAATTAGCTGTTTAGTGTGTAACCACCAGAACTTTTTCTGTGTATATACAAACAATGTTTATGCCTGTATATATACACATATGTATATTTTTATAAAAATGGGATTGTACAGTACATATTGTTCTGCAACTTGATTTTTTTATTTAACATTTCTTCATTTATTTTGCCTATGTCAATACATGTAGCTCTATCTCATCCTTTTATGGTGGGGAGGAAAAGTTATACATGTCCATGGTACTGAATTCAAAAGGTACAAAAGGATACACAGTGAAAGTCTCCCACCCAAGCTGCCCAATTTCCTTCCCCTGAGGCAGCCCCTGTCACCTGTTTTCTTACCTGTCTATCTTAGGAGATTGTGTGCTTTTACAAATAAATAAGCATATGATTCCCCCCCCTTTTTTTTAAATGTAACTATTACATATTACATATGTGTATACACAGAGACACGCTTTCACATCTTGGTTTTTTCACCAAATATTTGTTGGAGATCCAATTATGTCAGTACATATGTTATGGGCTCTTTAACAGCTGTTTTGTATCCCACTGGTGCCCCACAGTTTATTTAGAGCAGGGGTCCTCAAACTTTTTAAACAGGGGGCCAGTTCACTGCCCCTCAGACTGCTGGAGGGCCGGACTGCAGGCCCTGGGACGAGTCGGCTGCTAAGCAGGACAGGCAGTGGCGGCAAAAACACCCAGCAGGCCAGATAAATGTCCTAGGCGGGCTGCATGTGGCCCACAGGGCGTAGTCTGAGGACATCTTATTTAGAGCACTTCTAAAGTGCTTCTCAGAGTATGGTGCCTGGACCAGCAGCATCAATATCACCTGAGAACTGGTTAAAAATGCAAATTCTGAATCAGAAACTCTAGTTGGACCCAGCAATGTATTTGAGTTATTTGTAGGTTAAATTTCTCAAAATTGATTTGCTGGGTCATAGGCTGTGTGCATTTTTTATTTAGATAGATTTTACCAACTGATCCACTATAGAAGTTGTATCAATTTACTCTCCCTCCCAGCAGTGACCTCAATTCTTGTTTAATGGCTGCCTAATAGTTAATGCTCCAGAGGGTTTTTAGCAGGTGGTGACACAGTCAGGTGGAGGCCTTAGAAAGAGCTCCTGGCAGGGAAGGTGATAGGCAGAGAGAGAAAGAAGTATAAGGAGACTAGCTCAATGCACTAGCGTTGTGGTGATGGTGGCAGTGAGGGCCAAAGAAGGGGAATGGGAGGTTAGTTCAGGAAACATAATCATGGAGAGGTGAGTAACTAAATATGCTGATAAGGGAGGGAGACCCTGGGGTCTCTAGCTGGGACAACAATTTACCAGAATGGTGCCTGAATTCTGGATAATTTCCAGGGCATGACCTGGAAGCAGTGCTCCCAGAGCTTGAGCCATGCCAATGGCTTCAAGCCGGGCATCTGTCTTCCCTTATTGCTTTTGCTTCCGCCCTGATAACTGAACATTGGAAGCTAAATTTATTTCTGCTATTATGTCAGCTCTTTTCCCCACTCTAATTATGTTTCAGGTGCTATTGTATT
Source organism: Galagoides demidoff (assembly GCA_963574575.1). Lineage (NCBI taxonomy): Eukaryota > Metazoa > Chordata > Mammalia > Primates > Galagidae > Galagoides > Galagoides demidoff. Next base: position 9,664 of record CAUYQV010146953.1, read on the forward strand.
TGCATATGGGCATCTGGTTTAAAAATCACAATCAAATTGGTAGAGTCCTAACAACTTTTAGTGCTTTTGTAACTACAAAGATGAACTTTTCAGTTGCTGCCAGCATTCTGTTCTTCAAATAGCTCTTAGGCTTCTGGAGCATCTTATTGTCACACTTGCCAACAGAAAGTTCCAGGTAGGAAAGAGAGGTCTTCTAGGAAATAGTTGCCAAGAGTTTGGGGTCTTGGGGGCACCTGTAGCACAGCAGTTACGGCACCAGCCACGTAACACCGAGGTTGGCACGTTTGAACCTGACCCGGGCCAGCTAAGACAACAATGACAACTGCAACAAAAATCTCCCGCTGACATTATGGTGGACGCCTGTATTCCCAGCTACTTGGGAGGCTGAGGCAAGAGAATTGCTTAAGCCCAAGTGTTTGAGGTTGCTGTGAGCTGTGAAGCCAGAGCAATCTACCGAGCTCTGTCTCAAAATAAAAATAAAAAAAGAATTTGGGGTCTGGAACTGCCTCAGTTTGAATTCCTGGCTCTGACAGCTGTGTGTCCTAAGCAAATTACTTCACCTCTCTGAGCCTCGGTTTCCTCATCTGTAAAATGGAGCTGTTAAAAGTATTGCTTTGTGGGTTTTTTTGTAGAGTGAATTCATGTAGAGCATCTTGAACACTGCTTAGCACCTAGAAAGTACTCAGTAAATGTTGTCTTTATTATTGTTTCCATCATTCAGATTTCATGTCTCCCATGCTGACTCAACATTGCTGCGGGAGACCTGTGTGGTGAGGCATCTGTCCAACCTTGGTTTGTCATTGAATAGTATTAAGCATTTTCCTACCCAGGGTATCTACCTGCTGAAAAGAATATGTGGGCTTGGCGCCTGTGGCTCAAGCAGCTGTGCCAGCCACATACACCTGAGCTGGCGGGTTCAAATCCAGCCCAGGCCCACCAAACAACAATGACGGCTGCAACTAGCCAGGCATTGTGGCAGGTGCCTGTAGTCCCAGCTACTTGAGAGATGGAGGCAGGAGAATCTCTTGAGCCCAGGAGTTGTAGGTTGCTGTGAGCTATGATGTCACAGCACTCTACCCAGGGCAGCTTGAGGCTCTGTCTCAAAAAAAAAGAAAAGAAAAGAATACACGTAAATGAGCCATAACACTGGTTTGTAGGTAGAGCCACAACGTCATAGCCCTGAACCTCTGTACTCACAGGTCCTTCTGCCCAGTAAACCCTTTCCTTGAACACAGAGCAAACTCCTCAGTGTTTATCTGGCTCCTGCTGCATGGCAGGCCTTGCTTAAGTGCATTTGCATTTGCTCTAGCCGTCTCTGACACTTTCCTCTGCAGAAATGGTGTCTTGTCGGCTTTCTCCTGATGCCCTCATACATAACAATGATATAAACAGCATATAGAGACCTTAAATGATGACTCCAGATGCAATGCTAAGCACTTCCTGCAAAGAAATCAGAATCCTCACTGCTCCTTTTGCCCCTGAGGGTACCAAGGCTTTCAGAAAATGAGGGGGGGAAAAAATAACTTTCCCAGAGTCCCATAGCTGGAAAGAAGTACAACTGGAGTCAGACTGGGCTTTAGCTTTCCAACCTCAGTGTGCTCCCAGCCAACTGGTGTTTCATACCAGTATACGTGTCTGTTTTGTCATGTGTCACACTGCATTGTAATATTCTATTCACTTGTCAAGGCTTTTAACCTACCTGCCTGTGAGTGCTTTTATTCAGGAACTGTCTTTTTTTTTTTTCCAGCCTCATCAACTCAGTATGTTTCCAAAAATGTGGCTTCTTGCCATTCTGACAGATGAAAACTGGAATCTCAAGGAAAGGAAGGGTTTACCAGGCTAGAAATTATCTGTCTCTGTCATCCAGTCTAGAGTACCGTGGCATCATCGCAGGTGACAGCAACCTCAAACTCCTGGGTTTAAGTGATCCTCTTGTGTTAACCTCCCATATAGCTACTATAGGCACTAGCCATCATGCCTGGCTAATTTTTTTCTTTTTTCTTTTTTGAGAGATGGGTAGAGTGCCATGGTGCCTTGTTTGCTTACAGCAACCACAAACTCTTGGGCTCAAACAATCCTCTTGCCTCAGCCTCCCGAGTAACTGGGAGTATAGACACCTGCCATGATGACCAGATAGATTTTCTATTTTTAGTAGAGGTGGGGGCTTGCTTTTGCTCAGGCTAGGCTCAAACTCTTGGCCTCAGGCAATCATCTTACCTCAGCATCTCAGAGTGCTAGGATTACAACCATAGGCCACCACACCTGGCCAGGGGCTGATTTATTTTTGTACACAACTGCTATGCAGGAAATGTATTGACTATGTCAAAGAGCACAGAGAGGGTGAGGAATACTTGTCCGAGTCCCACAGCACGCTGCTGCCCAAAGCGGAAAACAAGTGCTGAGAGGAGAGAAGGAAGGAAATGGGCCTCTCGTCCATATTGCTCACCACCCCACCCCACCTCTTGGCAGAGCTGCCAGAATGAGTCATTCAGAGCTACCCCCAGTGGCTCCAGAGGGAGGGTCTACCTTCCAGCCCAGTTATGTTAAGGGTTTGGTTAAAAGCCTCCTTGCTAGCCGTTCCCTGATAATCACAGCTGTTCATGTGGGCACAGTTTCATTTGTCAGGCTCTTTTGCATTGTGTTTGATTTGGTTTAAGGCTCTTGGCCCTTTTGGTAAGTGAAGGTAGAGGTTGTCATCTGGTTTGGCTCAGAGAGCAAATAATTAGCCTCAGTCTCCCAGCAGTGAATACCTGGGGCATACTTTATAGCATCATTTTACTTACATGTGAATTACCTGTAGCAAAGTGGATCCCAGAAGTGGTATGTGCACCTGTGGTTTTGATACAGCCATGTTTTGCTTTCTACACGACTACCTCTTTCCACACAGCCTCACCAACTCGTACGTTTCCAAACATGTGGCTTCTTGCCATTCTGACAGATGAAAACTGGAATCTCAATGTACTTTCATTTGAGCTTCTCTTATTAAGAATGAGAATGGAGGGTGGCATCTGCGGCTCAAAGGAGTAGGGCGCCGGCCCCATATGCTGGAGGTGGCAGGCTCAAACCCAGCCCCGGCCAAAAACTGCAAAAAAAAAAAAAAAAAAAAAGAATGAGAATGGAGGCTTGGCACCCATAGCTCAATGGTTATGGCGCCAGCCACATACACTGTGGCTGGCAGGTTTGAACCCAGCCTGGGCCTGCCAAACAACAATGACAACAACAAAAAGTAGCCAGGCGTTGTGGTGGGCACCTGTAGTCCCAGCTTCTTGAGAGGCTGACACAAGAGACTCGCTTAAGCCCAAGAGTTCAAGGTTGCTGTGAGCTATGATGCTACAGCACTCTACCAAGAGTGACATGAGACTCTGTCTCAAAAAAAAAAAAAAAATGAGAATGGACATTCCTTTTTTATGATTAAGAACCATTTGTAGTTCCTGTTTTGTGAAACCTCTCTTTGTATCCTTGGGCACATCCAAGTTATGATTTGATGCATTCTGCTAAATAGCCCTTTCCAAAAGGCTGGACAGGTTGTACTCTGGCAGTGCTGTGTACGCATGCCCATTCCGCACAACCCCCCTCCCAGTGATCATTTCATAAATGTGCTGCCCTCTGCCTCTCTCCTTCCCTCTTTGCAGCTGTCTACCCTGGGCCACTAAGTTCTCCCACAGCCAAGTCTGCCTTCTCCAGACAGCTTCTCTCTTAGCAGGTTTTTTCCTGTTGATGTTTAAGAGCCAGCTATGAACCAAAATACCGGTGAGACTCTGCAACTCAATGAATCCCTTCTCCAGGGATGCTGGTGCTTTATTCACAGGATGGACATTTGATGGTAAAATCTCAGGCACTGTAATGAACCTGTGGCTCCTATGGAAAGAATGTCACTGTCACTTTGATTATAAGGAGAGCTTTAATCTGCCATTGCTGGGACTTTCAGTAGCTGAGAAATAAAATCGTTGGGAAGTAGACTTGTTGTAGCAGGGAAATTCCTGAAGCAGCTTTGTAGCAGTAATATTTGCTGGGCCCTTTGAGAACCCTGAGGATTCTGTCTAACAGAGGGGGCGTGTAGAGAGCTTTGTGATCCTGGAAGCTTTTGATATCTATTTGACTACAAATTTATACTATCATTGATGAATTTTCATTAGGAAGTCCTTTGGCATGAATTCTGTGAAGCTAATTTAATTTCTACATTGCACTGTTAACTCTATTTTCAATTTTCTTCCATTTTTATAATACTAAACTTATTTTGATTGCATTCAGTTCTTTTTCATACAAATATTTATCCTTCATCAGCTCTTTACCCACAGCACATTCTTCCCCAATCATAGCATCTGCCATTGTAAATTTAAATGTGCCTTTTATTTTTCCTGTGTTGTAGTTTCCCAGTCAAATTTCCTAAGTTTTGTCAAGATTTGCTTCTCCTCGCATTTGGTATCCCCCCATTTGCTGTTTTAGCATTTGTCAGTTTTGTTCGCTATTAGTTTGTTTCAATTCATAGTATTCAGAACCTACTGGATGAGAGACTAACCATATTTCTGTCTTAGCCAATCCATAAGAAAATGGGAGATAGTGTTCCTCGTGAGGTCTGAGACTGGTCTGTCATCACCAGCGTCCAGGTGTTCTTCTCTTAGTTATTCTATACTAGAGCGGCCTCTGCCGTACATTTTATCCCAAGACGTGCAACCTGTGCCCTGGATTCTCCCTGGACTATCTCCATCAGGGTCCAGATTTCCTTATGGCAAAATGGTGGGATCAGAGTATCTTGCCCTAGTATGAGGTGGGCAGCACCCCCTGGCAGAGGGAACAGCAGTAGCAAAGCCTGAGGCACATAACTGAGCCGAATTGGAGGAGGGGAAGAGAAGGGCATCAGATTCCCACCAGGATCCAGCTCAGCTAGTGCCACTCTTCTCTCCTCTAGAATGCTTCAGACATGCCCGAAACAATCACCAGCCGGGATGCTGCCCGCTTCCCCATCATCGCCAGCTGCACGCTCTTGGGGCTCTACCTCTTTTTCAAAGTAAGTATTTTGCCACTTGTCTTGTCATTTGGTTTAAATGACTTTATTTTATTTTGTTTTATTTTTCCCATCACAGGAGCCATGCATGTTCATTTATAAAAAATAAAGAGCAGAGAAAAATTAATAATTCACCCATAATCCCACCCAAAGGCAACCACTGTTGGTGTTTGGGGCCCTTTCCCACCATCCCTGTTTCTTTTCTCCATGTAGCACGTTGTTCTGTTATTGTGATACCAGTTTGGTTTCATCGTACTGTTTATGTTGGGGTGGGGTATAGCTTGTGTCTCAGACATACTGCTGTCATACTAATCACTTTTTTTTTTAATTTATCGAGGTTTATTTCCCCAATAAAAGTTACACAGGCTCAGTGTTGAAAACCTGGAATACACAGGACAGTAAAAAGGGAAACACAGAAATCATCCAAAACCCCACTACCAGAGACAGTTACAGTCTCCCTTTGGAGGTGTGTCCTTCCACTCTTTCTCCCTGTGCATGGTCTCTCCATAGCTGTGAGCACATGGTGTATTCAGTGTGGAGCTGCTTTGTTCACTGCACATTAATAACTTCATAAGCATTTTCTCATGTTACTGCAAACTCTTCTCAATATAACTGAACTGTTTTCTGGATTTTAGGAATTATAAAAGTTAATATATACAGAAAACTTAAAGTATATCAAGAGAGGGACAAATAAATCTCACCATACGGAGGTATTCACTGTTAAGATTTTGGCATGTATCCTTTTAGCCTTTTGATAAGCATAAATTTAACATTATAATTCTGTTATAACTATAGTATTATATTGTTTGTTTTTTGGTTTTTTTTTTTTGGAGACAGATTCATATTTTGTCACCCCCAGTAGAGTGCCGTGGCATCATAGCTCACCGCAACCTCAAACTCTTGGGCTCAAGTGATCCTCTTGCTTCAGCCTCCCGAGTAGCTGGAATTATAGACCCATGCCACTATGCCCAGCTAGTTTTTGTAGAATGGGGTCTTAAGCTCTTGCTTAGGCTGGTCTTAAACTCCTGAGCTCAAGCAGTCCATCTGCCTCAGCCTCCCAGAATACTAGGATTACAGGTGTGAGCGATGCCCTGCCTCACTTGTTATTTTTTTAATAGTACATCATGAGTGCTTTTTCCTGATCATTGAAAATTCCACAAGACTAAGTTTAATTTATATTTTAAAAATACATGTACATGGTTAAAAAAATTTTTTCAACCTCAGCAAAGGTACAAATAAGCCACAGTCCTTTCCCCAGTATAGTTTCTATTGAATCTTTTATATATGTAGACCTGTACTGTCTTAAAATATTTAAATATGTAAAACATATGACTCCTACCACAAAGGTATTTTTGTATCAACACAGTCAAATCTACCTCATTCTTGTTAACAGCTATTCACGGGTCTGTATTACAGTGTACCTCTGAGGATATTTACATGGGTCAAGTTTTGAGGTAACAATAATATTGCCATGAATATTTTCATGCACATATTTTCTTCAAGCATATTTTAGAATTACCAGATCAAACAGCATCCACTTTCTTTTTAAGAGATGGGATCTTGTTCTGTTGCCCAAGCGGGAGTACAGTGGCATGATAGTAGCTCACTGTAGCCTCCAACTCCTGGATTCAAGTCATCCTCTCACCTCAGCCTCCTGAGACTACAGGTGCTTACCCGGCTGATTTTTCTTTTTTTTTTTTTTTTAAGAGGTGAGGTCTTACTGTGTTGTCCAGTCTGGTCTTGAACTCCTGGCTCAAGCAATTTTCCCACCTCAGCCTCCCAAAGTAGTGGGATTGTAGGTGTGAGCCACTGTACCCAGTCTGTAACTCATTTCTACTTAGATAGTACCAAATTGCTCTCTGAAAGGATTATACCATTTATTGTTACCACTAACAGAAATGTGCTGGGTTGCCCAGACCCTCGCCTACATTAGGTAGCACCAAAATTTTTAGTGTTCACCAGTCTATGAGTAAATCAAAAGCATGATTTTTAACACCTGTTTCCTATTCCTTAGCTCCCTCATTGTTGGATCAGAAATATTCTTTTCAATGGTTTTAAAATATATAGCAATATATAGTTGATTTATAGTATCCTACTCACTTAAAACAGAAAATGTCATTCTGATGTTTACTCTTATAAATAAGAGTGTATTAAATAATACTGAGTAATCACTGATTTTTTTCCCCATTTTTTCTGGATCTGGGGTGAAGAACTAAATTTATCCAATGCCTTGGTTCATAGCATACCATCTTCAGTCCATGCTAGGATCCCACTTCCTTTTTCCCCCTTCACCCCAATACCCAGTTCCATTTCCCACCTTCATTTCCCTCTCTGCCAGAGATGCCTGCTCTAATGTGTTTGATTTATGTCCTCGGATATGTGTGTTTTTATAAATAGTGTTGGTGTATCTGTGTGTATCTGTGAGAGTTGAGTTTCCTTAAATAGAACTGTGCAATGCATCTCTCTGTTTCCTTTCTCTCCCCTATACTTCTGAGCTCTCTCTGTGGCTCTGTGTACATCTAGCCCATTGCTTCTAGCTTTGCTTTTGGCAGATATTTCTCAAGTCTCTGCTGTGCTAAGCACCAGGAATACATACCCAGTCCTTTGCTTTAAGACCGTCTAACATTTTTAATATTTAGGATTCTTTCCTTAAGCCAGATGTCCCAAATAGGAATTTCTGGCAGTAGTGGGTGTGAACATTTTTATTTAAGGCACTGGCTTCCTGTTGCTCAGCCTCTCCTCCTCTCTGGGCAGGTAAGCTGCAGCCTGCCCTGTGCAGAAGCACAGAGTGTACCTCTTCTCTCTGCCTCTAGGGTGTCCATGCTGAGATTTCTAAAAGGCAGCTTCCTGCTGAACAGGGCAGCCCCTGGGCTCCTCCTGCACTCCAGCCTGATGGCTAGTTGGTTGGTTGGTTGGTTGGTTTTGCTTAACTGAAAAACAGCCTACCACAGTAACTCCTTCTCAGCCCCTTCCCTCTCCTCTTCCTGAGGGGGGCACTGGAGTACATTTTTAACACTTCATATTTTCCTGATGCCTCTCCATCTCCACAGACAGGCTTGAATGCCCCACCAGGCAACAAAGTATACCAGTGTGATGAAACTGGTCCCTGCCACAGCTTCCCCTTCTTGCCCTCCCCTTACTGTGGCCTAGACCACATACAAGTCAAGTAAGTCCCCTCATGCCTTTTGCTTGTGTGCTGCTCCCAGACTCCCAACAACAGCACTCCCTCTCTAGGACTTAGGAGTATAACAGATCCTTTCATTGCATAGGCCTCTCTGAGGAACTTGCCACCTGAGCTTAGAATGATCCCATCCTCATCCCCAGTTGTGTTGGAGATAGGGGAGTAGTTCCCCTTTGGAATCTTCAAGGATCACCCAACACAGCCATGGAAATTATGCTCAGGCCTATGACACAAAAGCATTTATACTCAGAGGTCCTAGAAAGGGAAGCATGACACACCACACAGGGGCCACATAGGAGGAGCTCCGAAGGAGCAGTTCAGCCAGTCAGGTAGAGGAAGGACCCATGGGTGAGAGCCTTTATGGCAAAGGCCATAGGTGTGGCTCTGACTTTTTTTGCAGCCAAAGTACAAAGGAAAGTGAGATTTGATGTCCTATTCACTTGGCCCACATAGTCAAACCAACCAGAAGCTTAAAGATGTGGCTAGAGAAAGATTTTTCCCAAGGGCCCACATTGAAAGAACAGAGTATGAGAGGTACACATCTTCATGCATGAAGAGACACAATCCATATCCCTGTTAAATTCATTCACAGGCCTGTTTCTTGTAGCATTCACACAGGCCTTATTCAAGCTTTATGCATTTATCTCATGCCTGCTACTTCAGGTCTTGTGCTAGGTTCTGGGGACACCAAAGTGAGAAAAATAGCTAACCATCCTTGCCCTCAAGAAGCATCCATTAAGTGGTGGAGATAGACACCAATCACACAGATAGATGTGAAGGCAGGGTCCATACAGCCCTAAAAGTCTAGCCGGACTAGCCTGGGGTAGAAGCCCCGCTCTTGCCCAAGCCTTCGTCCAAGGTGACAGCTCCTCTGCCCAGCCTCTCTGCCCTCATATCCAGCCCCTCTCCACATCATGCAGCTTCAATCCCAGAACAGATCTGGAGTCTTCCCACTGCTCATCATTTCCCCTCCATGCCCCAGTTGGGACACTGGACTCCCTACTTTCAGTCCTGCCTTGCAGGGTCTGTCTTTCACAGCAACAGAGGGGTCCTTTCATGCCAGCTGGTCATGTCATAGCTCTGCCCTAAGCCCTTGGCACCAGCCTATCTTGCCCAGATGAACCTAAAGTCTTCCCCAGGGCACTATAGGGTCTGGCACCCCCTTACCACCCAGCCTCATCTCCTGATACTTGGCCCTGCTCCCTCTGCACCAGACTCACAGGCCCCACTGGTCCCTGCACACATGAACATGCACACACCTCAGGGCCTTTGCACCTGCCCTTTCCACTGCCTTATCTCTCTCACAGTCTGCTCCCTTACTTCATGGAGGGTTCTCCTTCAGTGTCCTTTTACCCCGAAGCTTTCTCTGACCTCCTATTGAGAGTAGCAGTTCTCCTCCTTCACTCTACCCCTTGCTCTGCTTTGCTGTTCTTCTTAGCCCCGAACACCACCCAACAGAATATTGGGTGTAATTGTTTCTGTTAAGATTCTTCCCCTGGGCGGCGCCTGTGGCTCAATCGGCTAAGGCACCAGCCATGTACACCTAAGGTGGCGGGTTCGAATCCCCAGCCCGGGCCCGCCAAACAACAATGATGGCTGCAACCAAAAAATGGCCGGGCGTTGTGGCGGGTGCCTGTGGTCCCAGC
>CAUYQV010146954.1:0-12618 GCA_963574575.1 Galagoides demidoff
CATCACAGCTCATAGCAACCTCCAACTCCTGGGCTCAAGCGAGTCTCCTGCCTCCGCCTCCCAAGTAGCTGGGACCACAGGCGCCCGCCACAACGCCCGGCCATTTTTTGGTTACAGCCATCATTGTTGTTTGGTGGGCCCAGGCTGGGGATTTGAACCCGCCACCTTAGGTGTACGTGGCTGGCGCCTTAGCCCATTGAGCCACAGGCGCCGAGCCGGTGCTGAAATTCTTAAGATGAGCTGGGTATTGCAGCAGCTGCCCTTCCCAGGTTGGGCAACCTCCTCCTTCTCAAATTCATGCCTGAATCTGTGCTATATACTTTTAGGGGGCCTCATTCAATCTGTTTCAGTGGCATTTCGTCTTTTAGCCTTGGTACTCCAGGGACACCATCTTGTGCACTTGGCAGGGCAGCCTCGCTTGCCGCAGATGGACTTCTGAAGGTCGGATGTCACAGAGCCACAGTGACAGCATCACACGTGGGTCTTATTGTGACACTTTCTGAATGGTGACATTCCCTTCATCCTCTTCCTTCCGCAGCCAAGAACAAATAGCTGTTTCTCAAGAGAAACTACAAGTCCAGATTTTATGTAGCTTCCCAAATTTTAAATGATGGCAATTAATTTAATTAAAAAACATACTGGGTGGGCTCAACATAAACCTGACAATAGGCCAAACATGGTATTTTGACCAACAGTTTACCACCTTGGGGAAAGTGCTATTAAGTGTTAGATGCTATGATGATTGAGGTGATGAATGTTCTTTTAACAAATTCTAAACAATGTTCTAAGATAATAACTAGGCGGTTCAGTAATCTGGAAATGGCAGTATTATCCCAGCTTAGCTAACCTTTCCAAGGTGACCTTTGCTAGAAGGCAGACTCTGCAGAGATTAGCTGGTGGTATTTGATTAACTCCTGGAGTCTGGTGTGCTCCCAGGGACAAGCCCAGCATGCCCTTCCTCAGAGGGTGGTGGGAGCTGGGCAGCTCTCTTCACTGGTCTGCACTATCCTTCAGCCCAGGAAGTGGGTGGGGAGGGGAGGAGATGGGGAATAAATGACCCAGTACCAAATAGAATCTTACCAAACGATGGAATGAACAGGATACAACAGGCATCTTTATATTCAAATCCATTTGTTTTTATAACATGATTTTAAAATTCAGCCTGATTCATTCATTTTCAGTCAAGTGAACCCTCTGCTATTGAAATACTTTTTGTAAATATCTCTTAGGCCAAGAGGCTTTTGTTCAGGCTTCATGAAGAATCAGCAATGCAACGCTGGGGGAAGTTTTGCCCCGGAATCAATTTACGTGACAGAGTTAGAATAATTGCCTCTGTGATATGCAGAGAAAGCCACTGGAGGCAGTGGTTCCAGATGAGAGCTTCATGTGAAACGCCGGCACCTAGACCATCAACCCAGTGGCTTCTGCTGTTCTGCTTTCTGAGCCCCCTCTTTGTCATCCTGGAATCTGTCCCATTGGCAGTAGAAGTAAAACTTTCCTGCATAGATTTGCTTTTATACACAGTAGCCGTGGTAATTGCTGGGAGGCTGCTTCCTAAGTTTCCCCTTCCTAATCTGGCCTGTCTGTCACCAGCCCGCTCTCTCCTTTCTAAAGCATGCCTGGAGCGTGCCCACATGTGCACACACACACACACACACACACACACACACACACACACACCCACATTCACAGATTCTCAGATTCTCACTTCACCTCCAGGCTGCTGGGTTCTCTTGGGCAATTCTAGCAATGGTTTGGAGAAAGAGAAAATGAAAGAAAAGACAAATAACCTTCTCAATGAAAAATCATGATTCTCCAGTAGGTTTAAGTTAATCTGTTAGGATCATTCTGTTTTGCTTAAAAACAGCTTATTACAAGGAAGAATGCCTTCAGCTATGTTTCTGAATTCTGAAAGAGTCTATACTATTTTTTTTTTTGTGTGTGTGTGGTGGTTAGTTTGTTCGCTCATTCAGTTGGTATTTCTTGAACCCATTTTGGGGGTTAGACACTCCTTAAGGCAGTGATAACAAAACTGACATACACAGAAAACATAAATACAAACAAAAAATTCCCCCTATTCAGCCATATCAGTGAATGAGACGGGAGCCGTGGTTGGCGCACCAGCTGGCATTAGTGGGCAGAAGGTCAGAGACCCAAGGCCAATAGAGTTTGCATTTTAGGTGCAGAAACAGTATATTTCGTAGTTTCTTATTTTTACAAAAATTACAGTCATAGAGAGTAGGATGAACAAGGGTGGGTGGATGAACCCTGGGAACGCATGCCCGCTTCCACCGTGTACTCACTAGCCTTGCCACCTCCGAGGGGCCCTCTTCTCTCAGTACCCTTGTTTGTAAAATGAGTTAGTGAAGCTGTCTAAGACTGCAAGATAGAACTGTGGTGGAATTTGGGCAACATGGCCCGAGACGCCAGCATGCTGTCTCCTGTGAAGGGATAACAGAATATTTTCTTCCTAAGTTTGGGAGAAGCTGGGAGAGCTGGGGAAGGATAGGAGGGAAGCGCAGCAGGGGGAGAGGGAGATGAGACCGGACTGCAGTGTGACAAAGCAGGACTGAGCTAGCCCAGGAGGGGGAGTGGAGGGGGCAGGGAAGGAGGGCAGGTTGGTCCAGCTGCAGACAGATGTTGTCAGCTCTCCCAATCAAGAAGGGATCCTTAGTGCCTTTGCCTGTGGCTTTGGGCCTTTGCCATGGTTCTGAAACACCTGGAAAAATCCCACTTGACGTTCTGGATCAGAGCCAGCTTGCTGTTTTCTGCCAAACAGCCCACATGACGCCCCCTGGCGGCTCAAGGTGAGTGTGCGTCCCAGGACCCAGGGATGCTGCTGTCAAAGACAGTTCCGGCCCTGACATTTCAGCTCAAATAAGCAAATAAGCTTAACCCTTCCCCCCCATACATTTTCTATTACTGTAGAAATAGATAAGGTTTCTTTAATGAGCGGCTTTTGTGAGTTTTTTTAATCCCGAAGAGAAATTCTCAGAAAATGCGATTTTCACATATTCTATACATATTCTATATAGAATTTACCTAAGTATTTTTGTTATTAACTGTATTGATCTTTTTTTTTTTGGCTCTTAAATTTTTACTGATTGTAAAATATTTGGAAACATCCAGACCTGAGATTTAGTCCGTAGTTCCCTTAAAATTGATCTCTGATAGTAGCCAATATTCTGTGTTCTTCCTGGGAAAAATAAATAAAATAGAAACTAAAAAAAAAATATATCATTTTCGTGATTTCAGCATAATTTTAACTAGTTTGAGATAAATAGTAAACGAGAAACTCAATATTTCTCAGTATTTTAACATATATTTAGAAACTCTGCAGCTGAGGAAATAGAGGCTTTCCACAAGTTAGTAGCCGGGTAAGGGTCAGATTCCAAGGCTCCACATCCAGAATCCCGGTACCCCCTGGTCTACACCCTAAAGCCCGCATGAGTCACCTGACCACTCCCTCTACTTAATGGTTTGACTATAGGAAGTCTCTGGATGAGGGACAAGACAGGTTCTGTAGGTTTGTTCTTAAGTTGCATTCATATGTAAGTCAGAACAGGTGATTCACCTATTACCTGTAATGTTCTCCCTTGGTAAATGTGGGTTGTATGTCAGCTGGATGTTTGTAACTCAGGGACTACCTGTATATGGTTCGTGTACCCCAAACTGTGCTCTAGAGTAACAGACTCCACATTGGGTAAAGGCACCAGTTGGTATAATTTAAAATTCATTAAATGGTAGGCTAATCATTTTGGTGCAAGCGTCAGGGCCAAGGGAAAATCTATCTCCCTTTGAAGCTTCACTGAAAATCAACTGACGGGCGGCAGGTTAATAGGAGAAAAGGCACAAAAACTTTACTAACTTGCACATTTGTCCAAAAGTCATAAAAATATGAAAATTCAAAGAAAGGGCCGTATCATTGGCACCTTTATACTATCTTGAGGTTACAAAGATTAGAGGCTTAGTGTGTGGCAGGACAGATTATGGGAGGAAAGCAGAGGAAAGGCCTGACTCGCCCAAGTCCTTTTGTGTCTCATTATGCAGACGGAAACTCACAGGCAGCCGTTCTCAGAAAGCGCAGACAGTAGGTAGCCTGGGCTTGAGTTAATTTTTCCTAAATCTGTGCAAGAGAGGGGGCTCAGAGAAAACCTGGCTGCGTATTTTACTAATATAGATTTTTCTTGCGCAGATGTAAATATCTTCTACAAAACCAGCTTGTCAGGACTAGTCCTATCTGCAGACCTTCTGAATGGCCGTCTTGAAATATGTCAAAGGAGTATATTTGGGGGTAAAATATTTTTACTTTCATTTGTGAATGTTGATCTGGAAACTGAAAATACTCCTTTTCCAGTGATGCAAAATTCCTGCAACGGTGAAACATCTGGAATGATGGATCTCCATCGTGGGCCTTTGCTATGGCTCTGAAACACCTGGAAAAATCCCACTTGATGTTCTGGATCAGAGCCAGTTTGCTGTTCTCTGCCAAACAGCTCACATGACGCCCCCTGGCGGCTCAAGGTGAGTGTGCGTCCCAGGACCCACAGATGCTCCTGCCAGACAGTTCCCGGCTCTGACATTTCAGCTCAAATAAGCAAATAAGCTTAACCCCTCCCCCCCATACATTTTCTATTGCTGTAGAAATAGGTAAGGTTTCTTTAATAAGAAACCTTTTCTCTTAATCCCGAAGAGAAATTCTCAGCAGAGAATTTCTGATTCTCTGATATCAGCAGAAAACATTTACTTTTAGGAGTGGTCAAAAAGTGGAGCACTCCTGCTACTTGGAGTAGAGGAGAAATTGTTTCCAAACTTCTACGCACATAACCCAAGGGAAGGATCATTTCGTGTGTGCTCATTGCTGGGAAAGGCCCTAGCTCAGACATTTAACAATAAGCAGTTTTCAAAAATGTTTTGGTATCTGCTTTTATAATGAACTCAATGTTTATATCCCCCCAAATTAATATGTTAAAATCGTAACTCCCAAGGTGATGGTATGTGGAGTTGAGGCCTTTAGAGGGGATCAGATCATGAGAACAGAGCTCTCAAGGATGGGGCAGACCCGTCATAAAAGAGACCCAAGTGAGCTCATTTGTCTTTTCACCACGTGAGGACACGTAGATGCCGGGGACAGGCAGGTAAATAGGTGCCACTTGTTACAAAGAAAGCCCTCCTTGAAGACTGAGGCTTATGATGTTTTGATCTTAGATCGCCAGACCCCAGAACTGTAGGAAATAAATTTCTGCTATTTGTAAGCACCCAGTTTATGGTTGTTTGTTACAGCAGCCTGAGGGACTGAGACGAGACTTCTTTAACTTTTACCAAAAATATAAATAAGTTTTGGGGGGTTATGGAAAGAAAATAGTCAAAAATACTGACTGGAAAAAAATAACTTTCTTAATAGGATCTATATGGAGTAGAATAAAAAATTTCATTAAAGACTATTTGTTGTAAAAACCCCAAAACAAGGGAAGAGATTTTTGCATTTATCAATCATGCCAGAGATTCACAGAGATCGGAATTTCCCAGATCCTCAGAGTGTAGCACAGATGTCGTCAAGAAGCCTCATGTCCATGGAGATCAGACTGTTTATCCTAAAGCAGAAGCATCCAGAAAACTGGTGAAGAACATGGGAGAACCTAGACAGACCCTCAGAAGTTGGGCTTTCGGGGACAGTGACCATCTTGGTATTTCTGAGTTCTAAAACCATTTGAGTCACGGCATCAATGCTCTGCTTTGGGAGGACCCTACATAATCCTTCCATGGGGAGAGATCTGCCCTTGATGACTTGTACGGCTAATGTCAGGATCCTTTCCCTCAAGTTGCTTGGTTGATGCTCGAGATACCACAGTTAGAGATAGTTATTCTTTTATCAAGTGTGCGCATGTGTGTGTGTGTGTGTGTGTGTGTGTGTGAGAGGGGTTGATCTCTGCAGACATCACACTGCATCTTCTATAGAAAGACAGGGGTGCTACTAACCATAGGGGGTGGGGCACCGTCTTTCAAAAGATATGTATACTACTCTGCATGCACTGTCATCACAGCCGAGACCGGACAGCTTAAATAACAGAAGCCTGTTTTCTCAATAGAGTTCTAGAGGCTAGAAGTCCAAGATCAAGGTGCCCGCAAATTTGGTTTCCAGTGAGCATTCTTGCCTGACTTGCAAATGGCCACTGAAAGGCAAAACTGGTTTATCTATACTTAATGTGTGGGTATTCCAAACCAAGCGATTCTCTAGTCCAACTAAGTATCCCCAAATTTCACTCCATTCTCACACGAACTACCAGGAGTCAGTACTGACCCCATAGGTTAAGGGCCCTGTCCTGCAAGCCTGCCCCCACTTCAGATGCCAATCCCAAGTAGTAGATCTCCAGGTTACCCATGTTTCTGCCCTGCTTGACTAAAGATCTGGGGTTCCCTTGATCTTTTTCTCAAGTTTGATAATTTGCTGGAAGAAGCCATGAAACTCAGAAAAACACTTACACTTACTGGTCTATTATAAGGGATATTACACAGCAACCAGAATAACAACCAAGTGAAGAGGTTGGTGAGGTCTGGAAGGGTCATGAGCACAGGAGATTCTGTCCTTGCAACCGGCTTCATAAACAAATTTTAATGACATGTTTCTTTTCCTGTCCTTTAACTACTTAACCTTTTGAGTTGTTTCCTAGAAATGATGGGTTTTATGCAAGACGAAGGCACTGAGATTGTGCAGGCCCCAAAGCAGACTTCCAGGTGCCAGGGTCACGGTCCCCCACGAAAGCACTTTCTCCCACTGCAAGTCTTGGCGTCAGTGTCCGGCTTTAATATGCAGGGACCCCAGTTTGGTTTGATAAGAAGTCATCCTGTGATGCATAATTATAATGGCCTTGATGATTAACTCAGTGCCCAGCCCCCGCCCATTCCTGGAAGTTAGGAGATAAGGCTGAAAGTTCCAACCTAATACTCTCAGGCTCTGTTCCCCTGACAACTACCCTCACCCTCCAAGATCATCTCTTTAGCATAAACTCAGATCTAATAAAAGGGGCTTATTATGAATAGCAAAAGACCTTCTTATCACCCTAACAACTCAAGAAATTCCAAGGATTTTAGAAGCTCTGTGCCAAGAATCAAGGACAAAACCAAATATAATTTTTTTTTGGCCGGGGCTGGGTTTGAACCTGCCACCTCCAGCATATGGAGCCAGCACCCTACCCTTTTGAGCCATAGGTATCACCCCAAATATACATTTTTTATCGTAGTACATCACAGCCATCTTCTCTTCCAGTTCTCTCTGCTGTGACCTCCTCTGTGCACTTGGAAATATAGAGTGAGACTTCCGGCTTCTCTTCCTCTTCCTATAAAACACTAGTCCTATCAGGGCAGGCTCTTATGACGTCATTTAACCTTAATTACCTTCCAAAAGGCTCTGTCTCCAAATACCACCCACCACACTGGAGCTTCAACCTGTGAATTTTGGGGGGTGCTATTCCGTCCCTAACAAGACCCATGTAGAGTGTGCATGTGAATGGTTTACACCTGCCCTGGGCTCCAGCACTTCAACCCCGTGCTGGTAACACCTCACCTGACTTAATCCATCTGAAATTTGCCTCCTGGACTTTGGAACAAGCTGTATCTATGAATCAACTTCAGCTCCCATCCTGCTCCCTGCCTGTCTACTTTGCACGGCTCTTGTCACCCACAGTTCCTTCTCCTGGGTCCTGTCCCAGTGTCAGGGTTGCCTGCCGCTGGCATCTTGCTGGAGCAGCAGTGAACATGAGTCCAAACAGCCGTTTCTGCTTCTACCACACACCAGAGATCGTCAGGACCTGTGTCAAAGACCCGGCCTGGGAGAAAACTTACAGTCCCCAGGGCCTGGGGCTCTAGATCTTGTCCTTCAATAAACACTATTGTGTGGGGTACTCACACAAATACTGCAGGAGGGCTGAGAAAGATATAATCTCTACTCTCCTGGGGGGTTCCTGAGATTTTAGTGTCCGGGCCCTTGGTTGTTTTCACTCGATGACTCCTTGCTTCCTGCCCCTTATTCTCACAGCAGTTATTAACTACAGACGCACCATTTCTTTGTCCAGTAGGAGGGTTTAGTCATGAGTCTCCAGAGTCACAAGGAGAATCTGTGAGTTTGTTTGGTGGAAGGAATGAATGCTCTCGGAAAAGTTTCAACTGCCTGCTGCTGCCCAGAAGCCTGGGTACTCAAGGCGATACCTAGGACCAAGAGCAACACCTTCGTTCCTTACCCTCCCCTCAACCCACCCTGAATGCTGGATCCATCCTTTCTGTGACAAGACCCATCTGAGAGACTGCTCTCCTGTCTTTCACTTTGGCCAAATTTAATAGGTCTTTTTCTGTCCCTATGGTATCTGTGTCTGTGTCTACAAGGGCTGCTCTCTGCACCCACCACACGGCATCTGCTATAGAGAGAGGAGTGCTACTCATCACAGGGGCAGGGCACGGTCTCACAGGGGTACAGGGGTCTCACCGGGTTTGGCTTAGCTCGGCCTCAGAACACAGGAGCCTGAATCCGTGCTTCTGCAACACCCTCCCAGCAGATAGGGCTCCTTTCATCCCACAGTGGACCGCCAGGGTGTTTTATTGAAAGACATAATTTGACAGCAAAGTATTTGCAAACTTATTTACCCCGCTGGAAACTCCACACCCCTTCTGTTTTCTGGTGATGTGTTTCTTCATTATTACATCCACTCAGCAAGAGTTCATCTTCCTGACAGAGGAGTTTCAGGGGACTGTAGAGGAATAGAAAGTTGAGATTGGAAAGGTAGGTGGGGCTCAGACTATAGGATTCCTGGGCTCTAAGTTTGTGCAGGTGGCTTTTTGCAGGTGATGGGATGAGGCAGAGGCTGAGGGGATGGATTCGAGCAATTCTGAAGTTGGTAAACCCATAGGACGTGGGACACGAGGATAAGGGATGGATCCCGTAGACCCCTGGCTTCCAAACAGTGAGCCTGGTGGAGACCTTCTCTGAAAAGGGAAGCAGAAGCTAGAGCAGGTTGTAGGCAGGGAGACGTGTTTGTTTGTTTGTTTGGTTTTTTTGCAGTTGTCCTTGTTGTTTTAGCTGGCCTGGGCTGGATTCCAACCTGCCAGCTTTGGTGTATATGGCTGGTGTCCTACCCACCGAGCTATGGGCACCGCCTGATGGGTTTGTTTTTGGAGTGTGGAAGCTGAGCTGCTCAGGGGGCCTCGGGGTGGGGATTCTCAGAGTCTTGGGTCTGTGGATCTCAGGGGCTCTTGAAAGACTTTCTTCTCACTCTCTTCTCTTTGAGTACCAGCTTCTCTTGGAGAACCACACTGCTTCCCACTGGCTGATTCTCAGCTGCCTCTGACCTCCTTCCCTCCAGAGAGCCTTGGAGGGCTCTCCCTGTAGCATGCCTTTTTCCACCATATCCACTTCTGATTTCAGCCCCCAGCTGTGTTTGTTTGTCACAACCTCTGCTGTCCTGCCCAAGCCCCTCCTATGTCCTCGGGTGGTTCTGTTTTGGGTTGGATGGCGGCTGCAGTCATATCTCCACCATTCATTAAACACTGCCGAGCTCTGTCCTTTGGCTCTTCTAAACACAGACCCTTCCTGTGGTACTTTTATGGGCTGAGGAGGTGGGGAACAAACACAGGGACACTGCCATTGCAAATCCTTTCTGGAAAGTAGACTCAGTACAATTAAAAAATACATGATAAAAATACTGAAGACACAGGGGCCCTGGGGTTCTTTCGCCTGGAGGTGAAAGGGTACAGACACAGAAGACTGGGTCTTTCAGGAGAGGCATTTGCTTCATCATTTTGTCAAAACTTGGGTACATCATTGGAGAGCTTCTTATTTCAGGCTCTGGAGTGAAACATAAGGTAAGGTGTCCCATTTTTTATATTGCAATAATAGCAATGACAGCAATAACAATAATGATAATAAATTTTTATTGAGCGCCTACTATGTGCCAGACATGCACATATTGCATGCATTGATTCATTTAATCTTCACCGTATGAGGCAGATACTATTATTCCTTTTCTTATAAGATGAAGACATAGTGCTTAATCTGGTCACATCATTTGTCCCTGAGTCTCACTGCTTATCATTGGTGGGGCCAGGTTCCAAACTCGTTTGCACAGCTTGGGTGTGGCCGTGAGTACTAGACTGAATAAAGTTGCCCCATGTTCATGTCCACCTAGAACCCCAGAATGTGATCTTATTTAATGATAGGGTTGTTATATACCCAGAAGACCAAAAATCACATTACAACAAAGATATTTGTATCAGAATGTTTATTGCAGCCCAATTCATAATTGCCAGGTCATGGAAGAAGCCAAAGTGCCCATTGATCCATGAATGGATCAACAAACTGTGGTATATGTACACCATGGAATACTATACAGCCATAAAGAAAGATGGAGACTTTATGTTCTTCTTGTTCACATGGATGGAGCTGGAAAGTGTTCTTCTTAACAAAGTATCATAAGAATGGAAGAAAAAGTATCCAATGTACATAGCCCTATTATGAAATTAATTTATAGCTTTCACATGAAATCTCTAACCTAATAAAAGCCTAAGAATGTGGGGAGGGGGAGGGAGAGGTATCGGGGGAATGGGTTGAGGGAGGGTGATTGGAGGGATCACTTCTATGGTTTATCTTACGAGGGTACAAGTGAATCTTTCTAAGAGTAGAATATGATTGTCTTAACACAATAACTTAGAAAATGACATGAAGGCTATGTTAACCAGTTTGATGAAAATATTTCAAATTGTATGTGAAAACACCACACTGTACCCCAGAATTGCATTAATGTACATAGTTATCATTTCATAAAAAAAAAGTAATAGGGTTGTTATGAATGTGATTAGCTAAGATGATGTTATACGGGATTTGAGCAGCCCTAAAGCCAATGACTAGTGTCCCTATGAGAGGCTGTGGGAAGGCACAGAGACACACAGGCAGAGGCAGCCTGGAGTGCTGAGTATACAGCTGAGGAAGGTGGAGGGCTGCTGGCAGTCACCACATACTGGGAAATGTATGTAGGGGGGAGAATAAGATTGCTTTGCTCATTGCTTGCTTTATAGCTGAGGGCCTTGGAGTAAAACCATACCAATTTTTTGGGATATATTTTTTATGAGACACACAGGCCTTCAGAAATGAAGACCTAAAGCAATAGGGAAGCCTGTGTATTTTTTTATGCTAAGTCTAATAGAGAAGTGGATAGTTGTGGACAAGTGTAACTGGAAATAATGAAATGATGAAAAGTGCGGTCTATTGGTTACAATATGGGGGAAAGCAGCCAGGCCTGTTAGTTCAGGTTGTTCTCTGTGGCTCCGAGTTATCAGAGATAAGAATGTTCCTTCCCTCCAGGTATAAGGAGCCTCCCTCTCAAATCAGGATCTTACGATCTGCTTCTTGGGGGGAAAGGGGAGAAAGTGGAAGTCGCCTTTCTGCTTCTGCTGTTTTCTCAAATGCCAAGCGCCACATTTTGGGACAGTGTGCTCTGCGCCTTGTCAGGGACAGGGGAAGGTTCTTTCTCAGGGCCCCCCAAAAGGAAACAGCTCTGTTGACATCTTGCTCCTGACTTCCAGTCTCCAGACCTGTAAGGTGATGTCTTTGTTGTTTTAAGCCACTCATTTTAAGTTATGACGTTACAACAGACCTCAGAAACTAATACGCTGTATTATGGCCAATTTGATATTTTCCAAAATGATTCCTAATAGCAAAAATGTGGTTTTCCAGGCGCTCTCCATCTTCCCCTATTTAAGATGTCACAGATGTGTGATTTACTTTACTCCAGATTAATGACCCTTGTAAACATTTCTTGGTTTGTATAGGTGCGCCATCTAGTGGCACAAAGTGAGAAAAAGCAGGACTGGGGGCCAACATGGTTAAACATCCTCTCACTCCCTAAAGAGTTTCAGACAGAAAAGTTGCAATAGAATCTTCCCTAAATATCTGTGTTAGTGACGTGGGATCATTCTAATTATTTCTCCAAATTATGTCTAAGTTTGAAAAAACAACTAAAATTAAAACATTAAGTCCTACTTAGAATTGAGCTTCTTTGCATTATTATGTGTAATTAAGAGTAGAGGGTCATGATTCTTGTGGGAATTCCTTAGTCTTATTTTTATGAATATACTGTTCTCATTCATCCATCTGTTCCTTCTTCTCTCTCCTTCCTTCCTTCTTTTTTTTTTTTATTAAATCATAGCTGTGTACATTAATGTAGTCATGGGGTACAGTGTGCTGGTTTTATATACAATTTGAAATATTTTCTTTTTTTATTAAATGTTAACTATGTACATTAATGCAATCATGGGGTACAGTGTGGTGTTTTCATATACAATTTGAAATATTTTCATCAAACTGGTTAACATAGCCTTCATGTCATTTTCTTAGTTATTGTGTTAAGACGTTTATATTCTACTTTTAGAAAGAGTCACTTGTACCGTTATAAGATAAACCATAGAGGTGACCCCTCCAATCACCCTCCCTCCACCCATCTACCCTCCTCCCCTCCCCTCCCCTCTTCCTTCCTTCTTTTTCTTTCTTTTTCTCTTTCTCCTTCCGTCCTTTGTGTTTTTCTTTCACCAATCAGAGCAATGATGTAAGATGACTATTTTTATCCTATTTCTAGA
>CAUYQV010146957.1:0-23559 GCA_963574575.1 Galagoides demidoff
TTCTCCATTTATTTGCCTTCCTGAAGTTGCTGCCACTAGAGACTCAAAGTCCCTTTCTCTTGTCTTGTCACTTCTCTAAAAGTTTACTGTTCTTTGTTGAAAACTCCACATAAGCTGAAATTTGAAGCCACCTTTTTGAGAACTACTCATTCAGGGGGTGTCTGCCTTATAGGCATGAAATGTACATGTTTGTAAACTTCTGTTTGTTTTTTTTCTGTTAGTCTGTCTTTGGTAATGACAATCTGTTCAACCCCCTATGAGAGGTTGAAGGAAGTCCCCAGCAGGGCATATGGACAGAACTTAAGCTACAACCTACGTCCTAAAAAGAGGATGAGGAATGTCCTAAGCATTCGTAGAGATTTCTCCCTGGTTAATAAAAACTAATAAAGTTTCCCAGAAGCTACCTAGTATTTCTTCTTGCATTAATCAGCTTAGTTACCCCTGTGCCTTCCTGCCAGGGACAGGTAGGCAGCTATAGCACAAGGTTAACATGAAGGGTACGGGTGAGGGTGCTGCACAGGAAACCTAGCACTCAATCTTTCTTTGCCCAGTTTTATCAAAAGGAAACTGTTAGTACAGATGATGCTATCTGCACACAGATACAAGCACAAGGGCCAAATAGAAATTTTAAAAAAAAAAATGCACTTTCTCTTAGTAGCTGGCCTGGAGCTTAATTATGACACTGTGACCATCAGAGCAGATCTCTTCCCAACAGTGTAAATTGTAAATTTTATGAGAACCACATTCTAATTTATTTAACATATTTTCCATAATACCCAACTAAATGTGCCTGTTTATAATGGATTCCTAATTTATTTGCAGGGTTCAGGAACCTACACGAACCTCCTGAGACATGCATGGACCTACAGATGAGAGATCATACTTTGTCCTTGTTAATCCAGGAGCTGAAATGCCCAGATTCACAGACAAAATAAAGGCAGTTTCCTTATAAGAAAGAAAATTTTAATAGCTTTGGCAGTCCAGTAATGGAACAGGCTATCTTACAAAATTACAGGCTTCACACCACTAAGAATGGGCATGTCATCTCTGGGGGCACGTTTCTATACATCTTAGCCATTAAAGATAAATGTTCTATAATATATAGTAAAACATCTGCAAATGGCTTTACTGGAGGAGAAAGAGAGATTAAGCGAAAAGAACAGATACCACAAAAGAGTAGTCCATTTTAGGCCTATATTATATTAAAAAAAAAAAAAGATAAAGGAAAAAAGTAGACAGAGAAAAGATTAACTTACTGCCAGTTGTTACCCTGCAAATAAATTTGGAATCCATTATGAACAAGCACATTTAATT
Source organism: Galagoides demidoff (assembly GCA_963574575.1). Lineage (NCBI taxonomy): Eukaryota > Metazoa > Chordata > Mammalia > Primates > Galagidae > Galagoides > Galagoides demidoff. Next base: position 1,315 of record CAUYQV010146957.1, read on the forward strand.
GGGTATTGTGGAAAATATGTTAAATAAATTAGAATATAGTTCTCAGAAAATTTATAACCCAGTAGAAGAAAAGCATATTCATAAATAATGATAACAATGTGGTGTACGGAAAGTCTTCTGAGAATTAGACTTTAAATAAAAATGGACACATCAGCTTGTGTTTTCCTTATAATAAAAAAAGGACAAAAAAGTAGGGGATTTGAAATCACTCGTTTTTTTACCTGCAAGAAAAAAAATACAGATCAAAGCAGTTTGAATCAGAGAAATGAGAACAAAAAGTTTCAGAAAAAAAAATGTTTTTTGTTTCCTTTCTCTTACATTATAAACATTATTGAATCTTAGTTTCAGATTGAGCGACAAAAAACACATTTTTGAAGTTATTCTAAATATTCCATTATCAAAGGTCATATCCATTTAACTTATGTTAGACAGTAGTTTTATTAAAGAAATGTTAGAGAAATTAAATAAGCAAAAAAATTTTTTGAAAGAACTATAATCCCATTAAGTTTATTTTAAAGACATAACCTTTTCAATGTCTATAAATGTAAATGACTATGCATTTAAGTATAACATACAAAGCATGAATAATAAACAATGTATACTATTAAGCATTTTTTGTGACATAATCCACACACATATAGAGATATATTTGTCCATTAATAAAAACACACATTGATATCATCTTTAATGGCTTATTTCTTTGTTAGATGCACCATAATATATTTTTTTATTGTGGTAAAATATTTTAACCATTTTTAAATGTACAGCCTAGTGACATTAAGTACATTCACGTTGTGCAATCATAATACACTTTTAAAAGCCTTAATTCCTGGGCATTTAATGTGTTTCTAATTTGTTACTTCAAGCAATGCTAAAATAAGCATACCACTGCTACAATAAGCCTACTGGTGGAGATGCACATTTCAAATTATTTTGTTATAAAATTTTCATTTGCTTATGTACCGACGTATATATGAATGCCAATTTCTATACACTTTTAGAAACCTTTAAGTGTTTCTATTACGCTTTATTTATGTACTTGATAAAAAGGCAGTATTTCAATACTATATTCATTTATTTATTTATTTTCAAATAACTCTGAGTGTTTGATATATTTGTATTTGTTTGATGTATTTGAATTACAAGGATTTGTAAGACAATTCCTAAGAGGAATTGACACGGCCTGACCAAGTCAGAAAGTACTGTAGACGTTTCCAGACTTTCCATCACTCATCACATTGATGGGAATCATTCGTTTGTTATGGAATGATTGTTTTTATGTTGCATTGTTTTTCAGCTGGTGCTGTATGCCTACTCCCAGAGTCTCTGATGAGACCTGTCCCCAGTAGGTGTCAATTCCTTGGCACGTGGGCACATCAGCAGGTAATTTCCAAAGTCCACAGGCACAAGGGTACAGATATCCACATCCGGAAATGGCTGAGCACACGGAAGGGCTGAAGGGCTGGAGGGCTGAGGGGATGGAGACACTTCCTGGTGGTGTCTGCTCCAGCCAAGACCAATCTTCCCACCATAATGAAAAATCATTACTAAAGTGTATCATATTTTCTTTCAAACAAATTTTGACTGTAAATACACTATGCAGAATTTTACTTCCTGCTCATGCTGCTAACAGTCACCATCTTGTCAACATTGTTTCCCTCGTTTCGATGACCACACAGATTTTTTTCCAGATTTACTACAGGTTTACTAGAGTCCATTTAACCAGCATTTGTCCACTGGTACATCACAACAAAGTGGCATGTGAGAACCCTTGACAGTGAGCTGCTAAAGTATCGTCAAGTTTTGGTATAAGTGTGTGTATTTTTATGACAACTGCTAGATGCTCAGACAGCAGTGACGGCTAAATGGAACATAGAGCTGAATAAAAAAACCAAAGAAAACTTCATATCCACTGAGTACTGAAGACATTTTCAGTTCTTTCAAACATTCAAATCTTCAAGCTTAGGCTCATATATATTCCTGTTACATTTTCTTGATCTCTCTTATTCCTTATTATGTCTCCTTTATGATATTTTTAAACTTGATTACTATTTTTATTGATACAAAGTTTTTTTTAATATTCTTAATCAAATATATTGTAAATAACACTCCGTCACCTTCCTGTAGCCATTTTTGCACTTAAAAGATATGTTATGTAAATCTGATTTTTACCTACAAAGCTTTTCAGAATACCCCTTTTCATTTTATCTACCTAAATTTCACTAAAATATGTCAAGGACTTTTTTTGTTTTTCATTAGTTACTCTATGCTGTCTATGAAAATCTTCAGTATGAGGTTTTCATCTTCCAATAATTATGATATATTTTTGGCATGATTTATTCAAATACTTAATTTTTTCTCTATTTCTTTTGTTTGTCTTTGGGATCTATTATTATTTTTAGCAATTTTTATCCTTCTATAGAATGTATTTATTAACTTATCTTTTATCTGATGCCTTCTGGAAAAAGAGAAGTTTTTTTAAAGTTCATTACTCTTTCATGAAGTTTATTATTCACCCATATATTATTTTTCTTATTCCAACTATTGTAATTTTCTTAGTATTTTAATCTAATTTTTATTAGTAAAACTGTTTGGCTTTCTTTTTCTCTCATTACCAGTATAGTCCCCTCTACTATTTAGTAAAAATTTAAATTCTCATTGTATCTGACAGTGGGAGTATGGGATTGATCTGGACAGGTGAGCGAAATGTGTACTGGGTTAAGGATGCACATGTCCCCTTAGCAGCCCTGATGCCCAGGGCCTTGCTTGCCCTTCTTCTTGATTTACTTTATTATGTAATCACCTAACTCTTAGAGTCATGAGCTGTGTGGGTGGGAGAGGGAATTTTCAGGGACCAGCTGTCTTTCAAATAGCTATTCTCATGGGAGGCTCTAGTTGTATCCCCACCATCCCTGGACAGCATGTAGACAGTACTCTTGTTCAAGGGACCAACCATGTTGCGTCAAGGGCAATGACCTATTTTCAAAAATATTGGGGGAGAAAAATGTCATAGAAAAAGCATGTCCCAACATACTCTCTGTCTATCCATAGGATCATGTTTACTCAAGGTTCTTACCCCTTAATGGAACTCAGTCATCTTCTGTCTCCACAATATTTCCTGCCAGGTTTTACCTCTGTTTTTCTCATCTCTCTTTTTCTATCATCCTTTGTATCATACATTTCAAGTCTTAGGTTGACCTAGGTACACCATCTCCCCTGGAAGCAGAAATTTAGGAAAGATATTTTCATTCTTACTTTAGCTATGAGAAAATTTCAGTGCAGAGAATTCAAATAATTTGCTTTGCATTACTCAGCCAATAAGCAGTAGAAGAGAGAGCAATGTCTGACTTTAATTCCCAGGGTTTTCCCTGGAATTTATATTACGTAATAAGTAATATTCATAAATCATTTCCAAGAATCTCATTTGTTCAGTCAATTAAAAAAAGTCTGATTTTTGCAAACTCGGGAGCTAGAAGGTCATTTCAAATTTTACCCCCCAAAATTCAAATACACGGGAGATACTTTCAGTCCCAAAGGTTCATTTCCCTTGGTGAAGATGAGAAAAAGCTGTTGAAAAAGTGTAAAGATAATTTTGAGTCCCATTTACTAAGCCGGCTTCTGTAGAAATTGCATACATAAACCCCATCAGTGGACACTGAGCATTTACAATTTAGAGTCTTTCCAGTGATGTGCACAGAGCAAATGAAAATCCCTGATAGCCAGCTCTCCACCACTAACAGGACTAACAGGACATTAGCTCTCTTTTCAGGTAAGTGCTTTTCAAGGCAATGCCCTGAGCAACAGCTCTCAAAACAAGGCAACGCATTTAATTTTTAATCACCACATAGTTGCTTGTTAGGGAAGCAGACACACTAGTGCCAAGTATTAAGACATAAGCTAGTCAAATGGAAAATGCCACCTGGGTTGCCGTTTCCCTAAATAATTCATGGCAAAGTTGAAATAACTGCCTGGGTGTTTGTTAAATTTTCTGATGCTTTTTTTTCTTTTTACTTCTGTGCATTTTTTAAAAAAGATAATGCTTATTTGAAAGCAAGAAGGGTTATTAGCAATATCTTATGATTGTAGTGGTATTGAGCCTCCTCTTTTTAAGGCACTATAACAAGAGTTTGGATGCCAAAACAGAGACTCTTCCTTGGTCTGTGAACAATCAGACAGTCAGCAAAACCTCAGGCTCACAGCCCCATCATTTCTCCATCTGTGAGAATCCCATCTATGTGACCGTTTAGCCCAGTCATGCCACCAGTCAGATACTACAAAGTCTGCCTGTCCTTAAGTAGAACTTGTAGCTGAACACAGCATCTAAAGTGGAGACAACCAACCAACTCACTAACCTAGTTACCTTCTTACTGAGATGAAAATTATGCTATACAAGGAAGACAAGGAAAATGGCAGCCTGGGATCATCCTGTGTGTTAAATGTTTTGCTGGTCCTTTTACATTTGTAACTCAGGAAGGTTAGTACATGCCCGTGAGGTTGTTGTTATCAGAAGTTAGCTTGCCCCTCAAAGTGTCCTTGTCTATTTTCTGAAACTGCTGGAGGGGGTGCCCTCACAGTGCTCTTGATGGAGGGTATGCAGGACAACCACTGCAGCCTCTCGGTCTTGTCACCTTGCTGTCCTACAGATGAAGCCAGCAATGCTGTGCTAAGAATTCTCCTCTAGTAAGAACAATGCTGTTATTGCTACTCTTACACTGGGAAGCGATATTACAGTTTCTATGTCCCTGTTAGGCTGAGACATAGGGTTTTACCTACTTCTCTGCAGGTAACAAACTTGAGTCAGTAACTCTCTTTGAGAATTGTCAGAACTATCAGCAGTCATCTTTCACTGCAAGCCAACCCTATATCCACTCTACGTCATCTCTAGCTAGGAATTCCTTACCCAACTTGAGGATGCTTCCACAGTTGACAAGCCCCTGTATTTTAGACATGAAGTACAATTCTAACAAAACCCCAGTTTGGAGAAAGGACAAGAGATTTAGATAAGAAGATGCCACACTTATTCAACATTTATGTAACACAGTAGGCATGATTCCATAGAGAGTTAATTTAATCTTTGTAATACCTCTGAGGAATGGATATTATTATAGCCTTTTTTAACAGATGGAAAACTATAGCTAAGCAAAGTTAATAGTTTGCCCAAGGTCACACAAGTCTTGAAGAGCAGAGACTAGACATATGCTCAAGTTTGGCCAACTTTGCAGTCAATGGCTTCAAAGATACTACCCTGCCTTCCTACTAATTACAGAGATCCCAGGGTCCTACTGAAGAAGAAAATTTGGAAATACATATCTTACAATCATTTATACAAAAATAGCACATCCTTTACGACTTTATCTTCCTTTTACGACATGTTAGTTTAGATTTCCATTACCTAGTGAAAGAATGTGTCTAAAAATACTTTGGAAAGTTTACAACTCTATTAAAAGGCAAGGTACTATTATTAATTTTTGAAGTTTAATGGTCTTTGCACAAAGAATATTTTTCTTCATACAATGATCTCAAATCTATAGTCTTACTGAAAGCAAATATTATGAATTTTATGATTACTTTGCACATATTTTGAGAATTACAAACTATACATGCTCCAAAGTTGATTGCTTTTTGGTTCCTTATGCAAATATCCAAGGACTATGTACATGATTTATACAATGTTAAGTCTGTAGAAACTTCTTGCTATTGATAACACAGAGAAGTAATATGGCTTTGTTTCAAAAATACTACTTATTCATCTTCATGGTGAATATATAGTAAGTTAATATTTAATAAATGTACATGGATAAACCATTAAAATTAGGCATTATTGTTGTTAATCATAAAATTATGCTAGTATTTAAGTGCGAGCACAGATAAAATAAAACCAGCTTCCATTTATTGACTAGCTGTTGTGTGTCAGGAGCCAGGTTAGATGTTCTGTCAGCCACACATTACTGAATTTCTTTCTCTCAGTGACCGAGATAGAACACTGAGGCTTAATGAGGTTAAGTAATGTTCGCAGTCACAGAGCTGGAAGTTGCCCAACAGAGAGGATTTTGCATCCAGGCCTATCTGCCTCTGAAATTCTTTTCATTTGGCAGAGGGCCTCCCAGTTTTTCAGGATCTCAGGACAGAACTAGAACCAATATTTCCCACACTGCTCACCCTTTTAATGTTTTTGATTTGACCCTCTTGACTCTCTGGAGTTAATGCAATAAAAACTATGCAAAGTGATACAACCATTACCAGACTGTAATTCTTATTTCTTTTCATCCAAATCACCCTCTTAGGAACCTGAGCAATAACCTTCCTTGGTAAGTGAAAACCAGTGCCAAGAGTCACCTAAGGTCAGTAAAAGTTGCAGAATAATGTCTCATGTGAAACTATAATCACTTTCTTAAGAGTTTCTTAGAGATCCTTTGGTATAAAGGATGACTTACTAGAGCAACCTGGCCAAAGGCACTGTCCCTAAAACAGAGTGAAATTGTAAGTCATGTGCTGAATTGTAGGTTGAAAGAGCCAGAAGGGACCTTAAGAAATTGTTCTATAATTTGTTTTTAGAAGCACAAACTTTCAGTGCTATTGAGATAAAGGGATGGCCTCAAGTAATTCTGCACAGAATGTGAGGCTGAGAATAGATCTTACAGAGTATCCGATCTATGCCTTTCATTCTATTAAATACTCATATTTTTACATGTTAAAAAATTGTAAAAGTATATAGAGAACATAAAATCATGTGTATCCATCATCCAAAATCTCCTCCAGCCTGTAACCAAGTCATACTTCCAACCTTAGACACAGCACTGTTATGAATATAGTTGCATGTTTTTGCATATATGTTTTTATTATGAATATATATGTAAACGAGATGAATTGACTTATTATTTTATTTATACAAATGGAATAAGGCAGCACATTATATAATATATTATGATTTATTCATTCAAAATTTTATTTTAGCAATTTGTGCTTGTAGATATATTTTATCTATACTAATACATTATAAAGTATAACAGTCTATTTAGTCATTTCATGACCACTGAAAACTTGTTGACTTTCTCTTTTTCTCTTTTCTTCTTTCCTTCCATCCTTCCTTCCTTCCCTTGACTCATCCATTTCTGTTTATCTTCACATCTATGTTGCTGGTAAGGATGAACACTGACTTCCTGATTGGGGGGTTGTTTTGGAACTCCTCTCTTTCTTCCTTTGTTACTGTCTTCTTCATGGTTAAGTGATTTTCTAAAGTATGTTTTAATTTAATTTTTTTTATTTTTAGAGAACCTATTGTAGTATTTTTTTGTACCATGGTTGCCATGAGGCTTACAAAAAATATCTTATAGATATAACACGTTATTTTAAAGAGATGATAACTTATTTTAGATCACAAAGAGTGGAAACAAAGAAAAATGACGGAAAAAATTCAACATTTCACCTTTATCCTTCCCACATTTTGACCTTATATTGTTTTCATTTACATATCTTGTATTGCCTACCATCTAACTTTTGTTGTAGATGACTTACTATTTTTGGACTTCATATTAGATTTATAAGTGGATTGAACATCATAATTACAATGATAGAGTATTCTGGGTTTGTCCATGTACTTAATTTTACCAGAGGGTTCTATACCTTCAAATGTTTTCTTTTTGCTTATTAGTGGTTTTTCTCTCACATGAAAGAAGTCCCTGTCACATTTCTCATAAGACATACATAGTAGCAAGGAATTCTCTCAGCTTTTGCTTTTCCAGGAAAGACTTTATCTCTCTTTCACATTTGAAGGTTAGTTTTGCTAAGTATAGTATTCTTTGATGGCAGAGTTTTTAAATTTTTTCTTTCTTTCAGCACTTTGAAAATGTCATCCCACTCCCTCTTGGCCTATATAGTTTCCATTGAGAAGTCTGTTGCTAGACAAATTGGAGCCTTTGATGTTCTAGCTACCAGTGGTGGGAAAAGATGCTGTATGTACCTCTGGACATGTTTCAACTGGGAAAATTATAATCCAAGCCCCATTCTTCTGTAGAAAGGTCATATCTTTGTCAGTGTAGAAGTATATTCTGAAAAAATATCCAGCTTGTGCTGCTGAGTCCTCATGGATACAGAGTGTCTGGCCATGGAATGCTATGTGATCACGGATCTGGAACTGACCATGAGATGGTTCTGTTCAGACTGAGCACTAAAACTGAGCAGGCCTTACACAACACATGATGTAAGATGAATGTAGCACATTGGTGCTTAAGCAGACAAGAGGGCAGAGGGAAGCTGCAAGAGCAAGCACCTCAGACACCCGTGCCATTCCCCACTGCTGCACTGGTATTTATCCTTTGGGCTTATGATACAACCTTATGAGAGAGCCGCTTCAACCAAATGACTGGGGAGGAAAACTCCAGCTTAGTTTATGGATGGTTTGCTGAGATATGCAGACACAAGGTAAAAAACAGTCTGCAGTTGCATTATAGCCTCACTCAGAGATAACCTTAAAATACATCAGCAAAGGAAAAGCCTCCCAATGGGCAGAGCTTCAAGCAGTATAACAGTGTGTGGAAAGAGAAAGTCATGGTTACAGGTCAGAGGTCTTAGGTGGAAACATTTATATGGGGGTGGACACAATATATGAAGATCTTTGTATCACATGCAATTGCCCCGCAGAGATCATCCTGGAAGAGACACTAAATCACCAATAAGCAAAACGTCTCATCCAGTTGACAACTACCAGCCTTGACAGTGGCATTTAGTGCTGACATGATGACAATAGGAGCAGCCAGACTGGCACAGACGAGGACTATGCACAGGTCTACCTGCCCCGACTCCTGACCATGGCCAATTGACCCTCCTTCCATCTTGCTCTCAGGCATAATTTCTTCTCACATTAAATAAAACCAAGATTATCCATTTCCTATTGATTAATCCCACACTCACTAAGAGGAAAGTGACTCAACCCTATGAACCACTACAAGGTAAACCAATATGCAATTCACATTGTGTCTTTAAATAAACATCTTACAAATGGATCATGGTAATGCCATGCGAGTGAGGAAATGTGACTCTTCTTTACTATGAAAGGCAAAACTCAAGAGTTGGCAATGTAATAGTATATTTGAGAATTTGCAGGCATGTTTTTAAATTTGACATGTGGATTTAATTTTTCAAAATCTGACTGAATAAGAGTACAACCAATGAATAAGTTTTAAAGTATTTCTGAGACCATAATTATCACTATTTTCAAAATATCCAGATCTTGACTAAGGTCTTCAGTGCTTTCTGATTGCAAACAAGAGAAATGGTCAATTTCTTGCCATGAACAAGTGACCAAAAAATATGAAGTGAGAAGTTCTGACTTCTCAAAACAGGGGAAATTAAGGACAGTGAACCTAGTTCACTGTCTGAGTTTTCTTCAGCTCCTTAAAGATCATCCCTCTAGTTGCCAAAGTAGTTAAGTTTTTCTTTTTCGTTTGTAAAAATGATGAGTGTTCAAACAACTGCTTTTTGAATGACCGTGGACTCTCTTATTGCTTGGTTTTGTTTGTTTTTGAGACAGAGTGTAATTTAGTAACCCTGGGAAGAGTGTCATGACATCATAGCTCTCTGCAACCTCAGACTCCTGAGCTCAAACAACCCTTTTGCCTCAGCCTCCCCAGTAGCTAAGACTTCAGATGCCCAGCACAATTCCTGGTTAGTTGTTCAATTTTTGGTAGATATGTGGTCTCATTCTTGCTCAGGCTGTTCTCGAACCCCTGAGCTCAAATGTTTCACACACCTCAGCCTCCCAGAGTGCTAGGATTATAGGTGTGAGCCACTTTCCCCAGCCCCTGGACTATTTTAATATCTTGACACTGATGAGAGTAGAGACGGTGATGTATCTGAGACGTCTTCATTCATTAGGAATTCCTTTGAACCAGACCTTTCAGTAAAACAATTGTATCCTTCCTTAATGTCTTCATATGTTGGTATTTCTCCAGATCTGCATGGAAATTTTTATTTCATAGCATGATGTCAAAAAAAAAAATAGATTCCTCCTCAGATCTGCATCAATTGTGACTATACTTTAGGAGAATAACTTCAAATACAGGCTCCCTTCACATAACAAGGCCTTGTGTGAAATAAGAAGCTTTTTAGCCTCACCTTAAAGGAGCCCTGCATTAAATTAGGGTTAACTAACTGCAGTAAGACTTCCAGAAATTCATAAGCAAAAGAGGACTCAGAATTGGCTTTTCTATTTTCATCTGACAACTGGATGTCCCTAGATGACTCACAGGTACTTTTCTGAAACTATGAAAATTCAGGATCATTATCACTTCTTCCTTCTTTCCACCTCCTTATGCCCAAACAGTCATCAAATTTCATCATGCTATACCAATTTTATTTTTAAATTCTCTCCTTCTGTCCATCCACCTGCCTTTACCTTATTGGTCTTTTTCCTTTAGTTGCTAAAGTTGTCTTTCTATTTCTGGTCTGCCTGTTCTTTTGAGAACTTCCTCTGTCCAGTTGACTGGATTCTCTTTCTGAAACAGTTATTTCCTATTTGGAAATGCTCAGATGGCTTTCTGTCACCCATAGAAACCTTCATGAATGTTGTGAATTGACAACAGCTGAATAGAGCACCTAACACTTTCCCAGTAAATACTTGCTGAATAAGTGAAGACATGAATAAGACGGTGATTGCCACAGACCTCCTTTCCTTTCTTCTCTCCTCTCCCAACTCATTGCTAATATAAGACAGATGGGGGCGGTGCCTGTGGCTCAAAGGAGTAAGGCATTGGCCCGTATGCCGGAGGTGGCGGGTTCAAACCCAGCCGAGGCCAAAAAAAAAAATATATATATATATATATATATATATATATATATATATAAGACAGATAGACAATAAGCTGAAATATTGGGTGGTGTCTATCTGGGGTCATTGTACTTTTTGTCTCAGTGTGACGTGTTAACTCTCCTCACCCAGGGTTAGAAGTTAGTTGATCTTTCATATGTTCTCTCTAAATTACCTTGTCAATGCTCACAGCCACCTGCATTTCCCTATTTATCACGCAACAAAAATATTCTTCAATAACATCATTTTGTTATATATTAAATTAAATTATAATTAAGCATTAGAATACCTAATGTAAAACTATACTCTCAAGAACTGAAGATATTTGATTCATTTTCAATTTGCTTTATACTTTTTTAATTAAAAAATAATTTTTTTGCAATATACTAAATTGTAATTTAGCACCCTACCCTGTTTCATTCTGTCCTCTGGTCCTTTCTTATTGCTCAGCCCTGATCAGGAGAAATCTCTCTGTCTAACTTACTTACAGAGTTTCACATAAGCTCACACATGCTTACACACACATTGAAAATACCATACCACTTTATATAAGGAACTTAAACACCCGTAGATTTGCGGGTGAGGTGGGGTTCTGGAATTAATACCCCACAGATACAATGGGACGTCTCTATAGCATTGGTTCAAATTTAGTGCAACGTATTTAAAAATACAAATGTTCCTCCTGCATCATCATAACATCTAAAAATTCTAAGTGGAACCATTGTAAGTCAGTGACCATCTGTATAGCTCTTTGAGTGTGATTATTTCTAATTTATGTAAATAGATTGTGATTATTTCTAATTTATGTAAATAAGATTGCCAAAGGCATATCATGCCCCATTCAAAATATGCTTGAATGTGTATCCCTGTGTAGCTATTAAGATCAAATTTCCTTTCACCTGATATATATTCTGTTTCACATCATATTATTTAGTCTTTTTAAAGACCATTTAGGCCATATGTATGTTTACAAGTTTATAAGCATTATTGCAATAAACATTCCAATGTACCTGTGCAGAGTAGATTTAAAGATCACCCACACATATATCGACATACATGTACACACACACATACACACACACATGCATATATATATGTTGTGGTCATTTTCTATTTTAATAGATCTTAAAGTTTGTTCTCCAAATTTTATACTAATTCACATTTCCACCCCAAATCCAAACATTATTGTATACATTGTAAATATTTTTTCCTAATTGATCCTTTTCCTTTAATTATGTTTATGGTATTTTTTATTGGTATGTTCTTATAAAAGTCTATAATTTTAATGAAATCAAATTCCACTATATGTCTTCTATGCCTAGTAATTTTTTTTTGCATATGATGTGGAGAATATTATTTTTATTTGGAATTATAATGTCATATCTATTATATAGGTACATATGTTAGAAAGGTTACTTAAGTCTTGGATTCCTTATTTTACTAAGACAGAATTGGTTTATGAAAATGATAAACATTTTATTGACACACTTTATAATGTTTGTTTCAAAAGGATGATGTTAAGAGTAAATATTTATGAATTTTACAACCACCCCTCTGATCAAGAAATAAAACAATATAGCAGTATAGCAGGCTTTCTGCAATTCTAAATAATTATCCCAAGGTAAACACTTTTAACTTTTAGTCCTAAATATAACTATAATAACAATTAATACAAAATTGAGCTAAACAGCACTATTAAAAAATTATGTTGTCTACCTTTCTCGTAGTAGTTGCTGGAAATTCAGAAATTTCTCTGCAATGGTTCGATTTTTACACTCAGTGTAATTTAATATTTGGTGAGCAGAATGTCTTAATTTTAGTGTACTTCAATCTATCGATTGTTTTTTATGGTTAGTTTTTTTGTTTTTGTTTTTGTGTTGTCAGAGTCTCTCTCTGCTGACCAATTAAGTGTCAGTGGTATCATCGTACCTCACAGCAACCTCAATTCTCGGACTTAACAGATCCTCTGCCTCAGCCTGCCAATTAGCTAGTGCTACAGACACACACCACCATGCCCAGCTACTTTTTCTATTTTTTTCTGTCTCACTCTTGCAAAGTTTGGTCTCCAACTCCTGAACTCAAGGGATCCTTCTGCCTCGGCCTCTGAGAGCGCTAGATTATAGGCATAAGCCACCATGCCTGGCCAAAGTTAGGACTTTCTATGCTTTGTTTTAAAAAAAGTTTTGCTTATCACATTGTTATAAAAATGTTCTCAGATTTATCTTCTATAAGTTTTGTTGTTTTGCCATGTGTATTAATTCTATAATTTACCTTAGATTGATTTCTATGTATGATGTGAAATATAAAATTCATTCTTTTCTTCATGGGTATTTTACTGATACAGCATAATTTATTGACAAGTCTATTCTTTTCCCGTTTATTGTTTTATTTGTGTGATTTCATACAAACTCCACACTGTCCTTCTAACTATAATATTATAATAAATCCTGACTCCTACTACTATAAGTTGTCCAACTTATTCTTCTTTAAGATTATTTAGCCAGTCCTTGGTCTTTTGCATTTCCATATACACTTGAGATTTGATTTGAAATTTTTCAACAAAAAAATACAGCTTAGATTTTAATTAAGATAATAATAAATCAATGGGTAAATTGAGGGAGCATTTCAACTATATTTCATTTATTTTTACTATTTAACATGGAATATAATTTTATTTATTTATATCTTTTATAGATTCTTATATAGTTATATATAACTATATATATAAAATATATAACTATATTTTATAGTTCTCTGTGTTAATGCCTTGCAAATCTTTTTAATATTTTTGTCCCAAAGTTATCTTATGGTAGTATAAATTGCTTCCCTTTCTGAAATTCCATCATCTAATGATTTATTTCTTTTATATATATAAATTATTTCCATTTAATGACCTTGAGTCCAGTGATCTTACTAAATTCAGTAAGTGACTTTAATAATTCATACGCATATTCCTTTGGATTTTCTAAGTACATAATCATGTTATGAGTGGTACCTAATCACATCAAATGAACTTCCTGTAAAAATTGAGATGATTGCATAAATTTTGTATTTTGTAACTACAGTGAATTATCTTATTTTTAAATTTTAAGCTTATTTTGTATTCCTGAAATAAAAACAACGTATTTATGATATATCATCCAAATAAATCTAGGGATTTAGCATCTCTGCTCAGAGAAAGATTGGCTGGCAATTACCCTTTCTTATGCCGTCTTGATAGGTTGGGGCTTCAAGTTTATTATGGCCTCACAAAAGGAATTAAGAAATGTTTCCCCATTAATTATGGATTTTTAAAAACAAATATAGGACTGTTCAGAGTTTCTTTTTCTTGTGTCTGTTTGTTAGTTGTAGTTTTTATGTTTGTCAATCTCATCTAAATTTTACAATTGATTTGTACATAGTTGTTTATAATATCCTCTTATTAACTTTATGGTCAACAGAATGTGTGAGTTAGCATATGGGTGATTTGTGCATATGTGCTTTTTCTTAGTCTTGTTAGTACTTTTATTTGCCTTTTTAAAAGTTCAATCCTTCTTTGTTGATTTTCTCAATCGTGGATTTAGTTCTTCCTTTAATAATCTTCTATCTTCTATTTTCTTTACTTCTTGATGATAAAGTCAGTATTTTTTTTTAGCTTGATCAATAAGTTCAGTAGGCAGAATAATGGGTCTCCCAAAGAGGTCTATGTGCTAAGGATTGGAAACACTAAATATGTTTAGCTTCCATGGTTAAAGGGACTTTGAAAATGGGATTAAGTTAGGAAATTTGAGATGAGGAAACTTTCCTGGTTTATCTGTGTGGCTCCAAAGCCATCACAGAGTCCCTATAAGGAAGGGAGGGAGGCAAGCCAGTGAAACAAGGAAATGTGATGAGGAAATCAGAAGTCAGACAGGTTAAAAAATGTCACACTGCTGCTGGCTTTGAAGACACAGACAGCAGCCATCATCCAAAAAGCAGAGCTGGAGTTAAAAGACAGAAAAAGGAAAAAGAAAAAGACTTCTCTGGTTTGGCGCCTGTAGCTAAGTGGTTACAGCACCAGCCACACACACCGAGGCTGGCAGGTTCAAACCCAGCCCAGGCCAGCTAAACAACAATGACAACTGCAACAAAAAAAAATAGCTGGGCCTTGCAGTGGGCACCTGTAGTCCTAGCTACTTGGTAGGCTGAGGCAAGAGAATCACTCAAGTCCAAGAGTTTGAGGTTGCTGTGAGCTGTGATGCCAAAGCACTCTACTAAGGGAGACATAGTAAGACTCTGTCTCAGGAAGAAAAAAATAATTCTCTGCTTTTGTATCCCCAAAATACCAGCCCTGAAAACATGTGGACTATGGCCCAGTGAGAATTAGTTTGTATTTCTGACTTCCCGAACTATAAGATAACAAATTTGTCTTGTTTTAAGTCGCCAAGTTTCTGACAATTGGTAATAGCAGTAATGGGACATTAATGACATGTTTGAACATTTGGTTGTTATTGATAAAGTTTTATGTGAAAGTCTTGTTTTCTACCCACATAGATGATAGTTTTCCTTAGCTACATCTTTAGGAGTCCTTTACAGATGGGTGAGTGAGCAATAAATCTTTCCAGTCTTTTATTAAAAAAAAAAAATACCCACCAAATAGTATAATGGCATGAGTAGTGTAAAGGAGTCTAAGAGGAACATGTTAAAAATAATAGTTTATTGACCTTGTTTATTTTTAGTGGTAAAAGTCTATTGTCAATATAATTACCATTACTATGTGGAAAATCTGCCTTTTTCTTTCTGGCAGATACTGAAAGTGATCTCCTCTTCATCTTTGATATGAACAGAAATTCTACCTCCTCTTTTTACAGGCAAATGTATTCTTTTACATAAAAATGTATTTTTGGCTGTCCTTCCTTTGTGTTTAAAGGACGTAGAAAAAGTAGTTTTTTTTTAATTCTCCCAAAGTCACACAGACCAAAGGATGCCTTAGAGATATTTAAGCCAGGCATGGAATAACTGTTCTAGGACTTCTTAAAATGTGACAGTTATTAAAATAGTCTCCTATTAATTTTGACACATGTATGCCTTCTTAGGTCGCTAGTAAGTAACTTGCATTGTTTCAGGCATGTCTTAGTATGTCTTGTTTTGACCTGGTCTCCTCCCACCCTCATCATTTTTTCTAAAGATTCTGAATACCTTATAGAGAACATGGATGAAAGTAGACAAAATGGTATGTGCCCCCAGCCATCAGAGTCACAGTTTATGAAGTTTTCTGTAAAATGTGCATAATAAAGTAAAATAAGTAAGTGAAATAATTCAGTAAAAATAATCCTTTGCAGTTAACGGTTTTTCCACCTACATTCAGTGCATTATGTGCATTTAGCTCTCCTTTCCCTGTAAAAACAAAAATTTTCTTTTTAAGATAAAATTAACATTCCCTAGCTTCATCGTATTAAAAGAATAATTCTGTTTTAATATCATAAGTTTTGCATTTTTTTTATTTGAGGGTGAATGGCTGTATACAATATAAATTTATATAGATAGTATATGAGACTATTTCAAAAATATCTTCAGTGAAAATGGCCAGGATTGTTCATTAGAGCAAATGAAAAAATGCTGGGCAAGAAGCAGGGTTGATCATTACAACAACCCGGGGCCAGGCTGCTTCCTGAAGCCCCAAGCTCTGTAATCATCCCCTCCTCCTTACCAACCCCACCAAAAAATTTCTCATTCTACCAATTCCCTGATGTTGGTAGTGGCTGTAGAAGAAATATTTTGTAATAATCCAAAGAAGAAACAACACAAAATTCATCGCCTATGAAATCAAAAAGGCACAGTTAAAATCCTATGTTACCACCAAATAGTAAACTCACAACGTACCTATGTCCTCTTCTTCAACAACAAAATATAGAAGGAGCAAAGATACTGACCACTCACAACGATTATGAGGAATAAATGAGATGGAGTGCACGAACATGGACCAAACGTGCCAGGGGACCTGCAGATACAGCTTACAGACCTAACCTATGGGATCAAGTACTCAGAAAACCTCACATGGAATCTGAAACTTAGTTCAAATTCAGTACAGGCACAGAAGGTTGTTCTTTATAAGTTAGAGAGCATTAGGCAATTGTTGACTGCTATAACAATGTTTTCAATAAGCCTAAATACCTGACATGTTTCGCAAGTTTATTTGACAGTTGATAAGATTCAGTTTTGATGAAATGCGTTGGCCACATATGGAAGCTGAAAACCAGACAGGAAAAATAGAGAGTGGGGTGGGGGTGGTGTGATGGGCCTCGGAGAGCCACTCAAATCATGTAGAGGACGAATCTTCTATTTTTACTTCCATCAGCCTAATCCTTATGCCAGCACTTACTATAACCTCCTTAACAAATTTGTTGTAATTCAAACTTTAATGACATTCAGTGCAGCATTCTACGGAAATTAACTGCTCTCCCGACAAGCGGCAGCCTGCAGTTTATGTGGCACTAAAATGCAGCTAAGTAGTTTGGGCTACTCAGACATCTGGCCCACATGAAACAGCTGGAAAAGCACAGCTATTAACCTTTTGCTTACAATGAGAGGCATTCCTGCAGATGCTGGAGCATTCTGGGAGACTTACAAATGCCCCGTAATGGCTCAGACAACTTTCCTAATTGCAGATGCTGCTGCCTTCTTTTCTGCATCCCTGAGGAGAATCCGGTCTGTTTTTTTCCTATTTCGTCTATGCCGTTCTGCATACACACTATTAAATATAAGCTTATCTGATCCCAGCAGCAAAGAGCTTTACAGACAATACATTAGATCATACCTGAACCAAAGAGGCACTGTCTTAACCAGTGAAGCCGTTTGGTGACAGAGGAAGTCAATCAATATGCCAGAAGTGCAGGGAAACGGGGCTAAATGTTTGATGAGAGTCAGTCATGCGTTAAATATTTATTTATTTTCACTTTTTGGGGTTAATTGAAACGACAGAAGAAGAAAGTGAAGCATGGGGTTGTTGTGTAGATTGTCCAGAATCACAGTTAGAACGTGGTAGTTCCAAAATTCAAGAATCCAAGCAATTCCTCTGGAAGAGAATGTTTAACTTTCTGATCTGCCCAGCTGGGTAGTAGTGTCATCTGTCAGGCCAGAGAATACTGGGGAGACGCCCCATAAAGGGGAGCCCTTGAGGTCACTTCGGGACGTAATAAACAAGACACATCTGAGACACCAAGCAAGGAT
Organism: Galagoides demidoff; assembly: GCA_963574575.1. Lineage (NCBI taxonomy): Eukaryota > Metazoa > Chordata > Mammalia > Primates > Galagidae > Galagoides > Galagoides demidoff. The sequence goes on from CAUYQV010146957.1 coordinate 19,307, forward strand.
GTGTCAGTCAATTGAATAGGAGTGTGTCACTCAGCAAAGCATCCTGGGTAGGACATACACTTGGAAATAAGTCACACGTGAAGCCTCTTCATCATGCATAGTTAAGATTGTTTAGATAAAGAAAGCCAAACAATGGGGTAAAGACTGGGGCAGAAATGAGTTATTTCATTACATGCAACACAGGTAGCAATATACTACGTCTAAAAGCCCCAGGCTATGTCCTGAGTGAGCCCCTGGGCTTGTTCATTGTGACTTTGCTAGATGGAAGCGTGAAACCTAACCACCAGACAGAGAGGAAGGTCATCCTGAAAAGGGGTGCTGGGCCCAGGAAGTATGAGGACAAGAGGGACAACACACAGCCTTCAGGGGACAAGGGAGCTGGGTATGTGGAGAGAAAAGGCACCGTGAAGAGTTACACCTGCTGGGGGGAAAGTTGGATGAGATGAGAACCAAAGAGGAACATCACTGGGCAATAGAAAAGTCACCACAATCCTCAAGAGAATGGTCTTGGGGGAATTACAGAGGTGGAAGCCAGATGGGAGCAGGCTGAGGGGTGGGCAGGAGTCTTAGCCATTACAATGCATTGACACTCAGCACTCTCACTGCTGCCTGCACTGACCCGACATCCTCCTCAACCCTTCGAATGAGTTCTGAGTTCACTAACAGTGGGACCATGTCTTCCTTGTCCTCTAGTATCATCACAGCAGTCGGAGTCCTCCTCCCAAACCACAAATCAGATCAGCTTTTTCCTGTGCCTTAAACCCTCCAAGGGGTCATGAGACTTCTCCACCCTCCTCCTTTCAGACCTTCTTTCAGCCGCCCCTTCATCTCTCTGGCTTTATCTTCTGTGATTCTTCCCCTTCACATCATCTACTCAATGACCCCGGCCTCCCTGCTCTTCCTCTCACATCTTTTGGTGTGGGCCTTCTCCTGGACACCCTCATGGTAATTTTCTGCTTTATTCCTGGTCTTTATTCGAACATAATTTTTTTTTAAACTTTTCTTTTTGAGAGGCCTACCCACGTAGACTGTCTGAAAAGTCATCACCACTGTCCTGTTAAAATGATTTCTGGGTTCTTCCTTGGTTAAATGTTTTCTGTTCAGTACTTATCATAATACTTTCAAGCATATTCTAATTTATTTATCTCATAGACTTTGCCTATCCTCCAATAAAGTGTGAATTCCATGAGGGAAGGAAAGTTTCCATCTGACTTTTACTGCGTATCCCTAGGTCTAAATAATTATTTGTTGAATGAATGAAAATTTCCAGTGCTTAACACAATGCTCTATAGATAAGAGGCAAATGGTAAGTTCACAAATAAATAGGCTTTTTTAATTATGACCAAATTACATTGTTAATTACTAGGATTATATCAAATACAACAATACAACTGATTTTTTTTTTTAATTCTATCTGTTTCCTTGTCATTAATTTCTGGTGTTTATTCAAAACCTCCCAAAATTGCAGTATATAGTCATTGTGGTGAAATACTTTGAAACAATAAAAACTGTAGGGTTTCATGGGCCATCCGTATCGCTCTTGAAATTAGAAGGATGCAATGCTACGCATTCGCTTGTATCTAATGCTTTTCCTGGAGCATCGGCGTAAAGAAAATTGTTTTCATTAAATTCTCTAATAACAACACTAAAAGACATGCATTCTACAAGTCTAAAATTCATTTGTTTTTAATCTCATCTCAAGCATGAGCTTGGCTTCACTACATGCAATGAGAAGATAATGTCATACTCTGGACGTGCCTAAGAGGGGAGATTAAACAATTGAGTGGAAATGTTTCCTGACATTTTTATGTCCTCTACTGATGTTTATTTCAAATTGAGTCATTTATTGCTCCAAAATTTTCAGCTTTTGTGGTTTCATATCATCTTTCACCCCAAAGAAAATAAAGACAAAGTTGTGGAGCCATATCTCAGTTGACCTCATAAATTTGTGCCCCGTCATCAAGTGTCAGTATGAGAGAATTGTCATAATGATGGACATAGTCCGTCTGGGGCAGAGGGGAGCTCTCACGGCATCACTTCTAAGCTGGATAAACCATTTTCTAAGAGAAGCTTGGGGAATGTTTTTTAAGGAATACAGCTCACTGGAGATACTGTTGAAAGAATAGCTAGCTATGTTTTTTGGGGGAAAAATTTAATGATGACAGGTAAGAGGCACAGTAGCCACTGTCCCCTGAGGCCCAAACACTATAGAAAATGTATGCCCACAGTGCATGCCAGGGCCAAAGGTCATGGTGTAAGTCTCATGTTGAAAGTAGCAAAAAGTAAACAGTGACTTCGTTCCTCTGGCACATATTTATACGTCTTTTGTCTTTTATATAATCTGAGATAAGACACACTAACTTTTTTTCATTCACTGACACTCACAATAAATCCCTTTCCAGACCCTCAAGATGAAAGAAGCAAGAATTGTACTTTGATCCTCAAAACTGAAAAAAAATAGGACTGGGAATTTTCTCACCCTCTATTAGAAGAGAAAAAAAATCATAAAACTCTATAGATTTTTTTTTATAGATTTTTTTTGCACGGAAACAGCTGTAGGGCCAACCTGAAAATCTCCATTGTGCAGTGACGGCACTTGGCCTTGCCAGCACAAATCCCTGAGGTATCAGCTCCTTCAGACTGAGTCTAGGTCCCCAAGGCCCAGTGTACTTAAAAATCCCCTTTCCAGTGAAATATGATAGTTTAAGAGGTGTTACGAGGCTGCCATTAAGGGTTTTCTTGGTGTGGGACTCATTCAGGTGTATACTGAGGTAACTGAGGGTTTCTCTTCCCTGAAGAGGGATGTGTACCAAAGGCCTCTCATCGCCGGCTAACCAGGGTGGCTCAGGGGTGGTGTGCAGACAAGTCTGAGGGACTTCCCAAAGCAATTGGATCTTTCCCACCTGTTTCACATTGAGCAAATTACTTAAACTCACTGAGCTTCAGCATACTCTATAGAAAATGGGAGTATGTGATTATTTCCACTTCATGAAGTAGTTGTGACAAGTATTTAAGGGAGCAAAAGGAAATGCCTGGCAGAGAGTTGGATGGTGTGGGCTCAGTCTATGTGGGCATTTTCAATATCAGCCGCTAACAGTGGTATGATGGAATTACCCGTGTGGGTTCTCATACGTGTCAGGACGGTCCAGTCATGAAATGGACTCCATGGTCGACTTCATAAAAATCAAAATGCTAGAGCCTCATGTTAGCGGCACCATTATGTTATTTCAAAAAGTGTGGATGCTTGACAGTAACAACTCTAAATTAGTTTCCACTTGACTAAAGTTTTGTGATCTCCATTTGTGAGCCTAATTTTGAGAAAATGTTAGATGCATAAGGTTATTTTCTTGCATCACTAGAGATATCTTTTTAATCATTTAAAAATTCACGTGTAGCATATCTTCTTACAATATGTTAGAATGCCACACTGTGCAATGTGAATTCAGAGCATCAGGTAATTTGTGATTTAGCTTCAGGCTCCTATGGAGGGAGAGCAAGCCTGGAAAGGGACTGTCTATAATCAGACCATCCAGAATCACAAGGTTAAAAGTAGCTTGCTGGCATTTGGATTTTTACTCAGAAGTGCGCTGTATTCCTACTACTTATTATAGATAAATACGAAATTAAGAGAGATGTCTATTTTTGAACACATATATCCTCTCCTTCCCTTACAATGTCACTTGCACATTATATTAAAATATTCAGAATGGTGAAAGACCAAATTACCAAAAATAAATAAAGCAAATAAAAAAATCACTCATTTATCTATTAATTAAATAACTACTGTGTACAAAGAAGTTAAAAATTGGGAATAGCACATATGAGCTACAGTCCACTTGAAAAGGGACTTACAGACTAGTGGGAGCTCAGAGTCAACTTAAAAGAAATTGAATTGTGCTCATGTTATCATTTTCCAGTTCTAAAAGTATTCATTTTCTGAAATTATGCCTAACTGTCTCCTTTAGTGAATGGAAATATAAAGACTTCATTGTTAAATAGGGTGACCAGATGTCCCGCTTTTGGCAGGACAGTCCCACTTCTTAACAATTTGTCCCATGTCCCGAGGCGTTTTAAAAAAGTCCCAATTTTTTGAAAGAATGCACGAAAGGGTGGGAGAACAAGAAGGGAATATATGGTTTTCGGCTGCCATGTGGCTATTTTGCCAGAATATGAGTTTTATATTATTTTTGTTAATTTTATAATGTTAAACTGTAATAATAACAAATAATTGTTGAGAAGTGATTATTGAGAAC
>CAUYQV010146960.1:0-21538 GCA_963574575.1 Galagoides demidoff
GCTCAATCAGCTAAGGCGCCAGCCACGTACACCTAAGGTGGCAGGTTCGAATCCCCGGCCTGGGCCTACCAAACAACAATGATGGCTGCAACCAAAAAAAAAAAAAATGGCCGGGCGTTGTGGCGGGCGCCTGTGGTCCCAGCTACTTAGGAGGCGGAGGCAGGAGACTCGCTTGAGCTCAGGAGTTGGAGGTTGCTGTGAGCTATGCCATGGCACTCTACCCAGGGGGATAGCTTGAGGCTCCGTCTCAAAAAAAAAAAAAAAAACAAAACAGAGATGTGTTCCCACGCAGCTCTGGAGGCCAGAGGTCTGCAATCACAGTGTTGGTGGGACCACACTCTCTCTTGCAGCTTCTGGTGGCTGCCAGTGTGCCTTGGTGCTCTTGGGCTTATCCAGGCTTAGGCCACGTCACTCAGCCACATCACTCCCCTCTGAGCCTTCCTCCATGTGGCGTTCTCCTGTGCACGCCTATTTCCCTGTGCTTCCCTCTTATAAGGGTGCTTGTAAGACCTCTTAATCATATCTGCAAAGACCTTTCCCCAAATTATGTCATATTAATTATGTCTTTTAGGTTTTCCCCTTTGGTTTGCATCCATTTTCTTTTCTTGGAACTTCTAGAACTTTCTGGAACCAGCTAGATTGCTCTCTCACTTAGAATTTTTGAAGTCCTAGTCTTCCTTCTCTTCTCCCTCTCCTCCTTTTCTGTTTTCTTCTTCTTGGAACTTTCCTTGATATTACCTTCCAATTTCTTTTTAATCTGGATTTCAGATATCATTTTTCAAACACCTCTATTGAGGTATAATTGACATGTACTAAATTATACATCTTCAAAGTGCACATTTTAATAAATTTTCACCTACCTGTATACTCTTGAAACCATCACTATAATCAAAATAACAAAACACATGCATCATTCCATCATGCCCCTTAGGAAACCTTCCTTCCATTTCTCCTACCTCTGATTTCTTCACTTTCTGCTATTATAGATTGGTTTTTACTATTTAGAGTTTTATAATTTTTTTTTTTGAGACAGAGCCTCAAGCTATCCCCCTGGGTATAGTGCCATGGCATCACAGCTCACAGCAACCTCCACCAACTCCTGGGCTCAAGCAAGTGTCCTCCCTCTGCCTCCCAAGTAGCTGGGACCACAGGCGCCCGCCACAACGCCTGGCTATTTTTTTTTGGTTGCAGCCATCATTGTTGTTTGGCAGGCCCAGGCTGGATTCGAACCGGCCACCTTAGGTGTATGTGGCTGGCGCCTTAGCCACTTGAGCCACAGGCGCCGAGCTGAGTTTTATAAAAATGGAATCATAAAGAATGTATTCTTATTTTGTCTGGCTTCTTTTGTTCAACATAACTTATTTCAGGATTTTATCCATGATGTGTGTAGCAAATTTTCATTTCGTTTCATTACGTTGAGTTGATGAATATATCACAATTAATCCATCTGTTTATCTGTCGATAGGCATCCAGTGTGTTTCTGGCCTGGGGATTATTACAAATAAAGCTGCTAGGAATATTCACGTGCAAGTCTTTGTGTGAACATATATTTCCTTTTTTCTTGGGTAAATATCTAGGAGTCAAGTGGCTGGATCATACAGTAGGTGAATATTTAACTTTTTAAGAAGCTATCAAACATTTCCAAACTGCCTGTACCATTTATGAGAGTTCTAGGTGGTCCGGTTTTACCAGCACTTGGCAAGGTGAAACTTTTTGATTTTAGTTACTCTCACAGGGGTACAGTGGTATCTCATTGTAGTTCAATTTGCAATTCCCTGATGACTAATGATGTTGACTATCTTTCCATTTCCTTGTTTACTGTCCATTTTATTTTTTTTGGATGAAGTGTCTGTTCAAATCCTTGCCCAATTTTCAATTGAGTTGTTTCTATGTTGTTGAGTTTTGAGAGCTCTTTATATAAATACAAGACTTTTATCAGATAGATATAAGCTTTGCAAAGATCTTTTTTCCTAGTCGTTAGTTATGACATTTTCACAGCTTTTTCTTATTTTCTAAGCACCCTGTTCTTGTTAAAAGGGTACAATATTTTGTCCTCGTGAGGTTATTAATTATAATTTTTTTTTCTGTTTTCTGTACTAAAACTCTTAATCGCAAAAGAGGCCTTTCATAGGAAAGCAAGCCGAGCATGCTGGGAGGAACCTCCAAATGTCAGCATTGCAGGTGCTCCCCCTGGGCCCCACAGTCCCTGATTGGAGAGGCGCACCTGCCCTCTGGCCTTCTGGGAACAGGACTAGGAAGGGACCTGGCTTGCCCGAGCTCAGTGTGTAGATTTTCACTGAACCCTGTGCTATCCAGCTTCATGCCTTACCTCTGCCCTCTCTCATGTAATTTTTCCAGAAAATAAAGCTCAGGGAGGCTGGAGGTAGTGGAAAAAGAGCAGGAGAAACTGCCTGTGGAGTCAGGGAGGGGACTGAGAACACCACCACTTTGCAGGCAAATTTTCATATAATTTTTTTTTAAGTCCTAATCCAACATTCTCTTTTTATGGCGCTTGGAGGTTCAAAATACTGAGTCCCTGTGGCTTCTGTGGTCAAGTGGCTTGCTTTCTATGGTACCCCCTCTTTGTCCCTTTAGGTGGACACTGTCTCCATGTTGCTAGGTCCCACTATTGCTTTCAGCCAACTACAAATTTCTTGACTCTGCAATGTTCTTGTAGAGCAATAATGTTGTTGTTGTTGTTTTTAAATACCTCTACTAACATTTTTAAAGAGGTGTGTGGTGGGGGAGACCCATGTATGTTGAATCTGCCATGTTTGGGCAAAAATTGTCATTTTGTGATTATAACCTCCCTGCTTTCCAGATAACTTATTCAACTGCTTCTACTGTATCTGTCTTCACCCTCATCTTCACCTTCACTCTCTCCTCTCTGTCAGCCTGGACACTGTCATATACCACTTTCACGTCTACAGGGCACTGCCCCAGTCTCCCCTGTTACTGCCAACTCAGAATTACCGTGCTCTGCAGGGCTCCACACACTACCCAGAGGCCTCCAGGGCTTCCTGTCTACTTGTTCGCCTGTGTTATATTAGATTTCCAAACCTTCCCCTGCTTGTTATCCAAAGCAAATGACCTTTCCCACTACTGCACAGAGTAGAGAGAGGTCACTGGGTGGGGGCTCCCCTAGCTGTCTTACCACCCCAGAGCTTGTCACCATTCTTTCCAGCCTGGATGGATACACCTGCTTCCTAGGAAGTATCCTCGTGGCCTCATGTTCCCCTTCCCCACCCAGCAGCCCAAGGGCTCCTCCAAAAACATAAACCAGCATTTTGTCACTGAAAACCCCTCAGTGCTTCTCATTGTTCTTAGAATAAAGATCAGAGCCTTTGGCACTTGGCCCCTGCTGCTTCTCCTTACTTCAGCTACCCAACATCCCCCTTTTTTCCTTTCCTCCTGAACTTTCTCTCAGTTTCAGTAAGATCAGAGACTCAGAATGTTTGAATTTTCTTCCTCCAGGGGTGATGTTACAATATTTACCAATGGCAATCCAATAGAACGTGTCCCAGAGACCTGTTGGTCTTTCAGGAACTTCCCCTTTAACATTTGGATCATGTGGAATGGGTGAGGTTCCTAAGGCTGCTGTAGCAAAGTGCCATCATTTGAGTGGCTTAAGCTACAGAAATTTATTGCCTCCCAGCTCTGAGGCTGGAAGTCTGAGATCAAGGTGTCGGCAGGGCCACTGTCCCTCTCAAGGTGTTAGGGCAGTCAACAGTCCCCAACCTTTTTGGCACTGGTTTGAACCAGTTTCATGGAAGACAATTTTTCCATGGTCCAGGGGTGTAGGATGGTTTGGGGATGATTCAAGTGCATTTATTGTGTACTTTATTTTTATTATTATTATTTTATTGCAATATATAATGATATAATTATACAACTCATCATAATACAGAATTAGTGGGGGCCTTGTGCCTTGAGTTGTTTTCCTGCAACTAGATGGTCCCAGTGCTAGTATCACTGCCTCTGCTCCACCTCACATCATCAGGAATTAGATTCTCATAAGGGGCCTGCAACCTAGATCCCTCACATGCACAGTTAACAGTAGGGTTCATGCCCCTATGAGAATCTGATGCTGCTGCTGATGTGACGGGAGGCAGAGCTCAGGTGGTGATGCCAGCAATGGGGAGTGGCTGCAAACGCAGATGAAGCTTTGCTTGCCCACCTGCCATTCACCTTCTACTGTGTGGCCCAGCTCCTAGCCATGGACCAGTACTGTGTTCCAGGCCTGGGGCATGGGGACCACAGTGCAAGGGTGTTTCAGGCCTCTCTCTGAGCTTCTGGTGGTTCCTTGGCTTATGGCAGCAGAACTTCAGTCTGCAAGTAGCAGTCTCCCTGTGTGTGTGCCTGTGTCCAATTTTCTCTCCTTTATACAAGAACACAGTCATATTGGATTAGTTTCCACCCTAATGAACTTATCTGAACTTGACTGTCTGCAAAGTCTGTATTTCCAAATAAGGTTGCATTCACAGGTACTAGGGGTTAGGATTTTAATTCCCTTTTGGGGGGCATATTCAACCCATAAGAAGGAGATTAGAGGGTTCCAGGAATAGGGGCTGGGATGAGCAATTGTGTTGAGGAGTGGAATGTGAGAAAGTGTCAGTTTATTAATATATGTGGAACTATGTTTGTATTTTAACACCCTGTATACACTGACTGGATGTTTGCTCTGCTGATCCTGGGACTCTCCCCATCACCTACTCTTCCCTTCATCTAGAGACAACCTTCCATGCTCCAGGCCCCAGTTTAACCACCAATCCCCCAGGGGAGCCCTTCCTTGGAAGCCACATGTGTTTGTGGCACCCTGTGCCTCCTTGCCTTACCTTGTGTCTGCTAAGGGATGACTCCCCTTCTCTCAGCACCTGGAGCTGAGCAGGTGAAAATTCCCTGATTATTTGCATGTACTTCTTTGGACTCCTAGGTGCGGTGACCTTGTCTTCCACACATCTCTATCTCCACTGTTGTGGGTGCAGGAGAAATGGTGGATGAGTGAACAAATGATTGTGTGCGTGGATCGCTATCCTGCCAGGTAGTGTCAGGCACATTAGACCCTGCTTTGTTTTGCACTCAGAGGGATGAAATGGAACTCATAGACCAGCAAGTATAGAACTTTTTTTTTCCAGCTTTTTGTTTTGATTTTGGCATGCAAAAAGGTCTGGCCTCCTCTTGTGCTTCATCACAGTGAGAAAAAACCAGTGAGCTCAAGGTGGGCTAGGTGCCTGGGAAGGACCACAGGGAATGTCCCCAGGGAATTTGGGCCCTCTGAGATAGAGCAGAAATCTGGGAGCTGTGGCATTTTGGGCAAGGTCCCTGCAAGAGGCAGCTAAGGACAATGACTGAAGGAAAGCCCCACTGGGCCACAGTTTCCACTGGGCTGTTTGGAACACGTGTCCAGCACAGCCGTAGTCCTGCCTGCTGTTCAAAATGTTGGGAGGCTCTTTCCTGGGTTTGTACTCAGCCCTTTTGTGGGCCCTGGAAGGGAGACCACCCTCATGTTCTTTCACCAGGAGTGACCCCACATTACTGATAACATGAGGGAACAATGGGGCACCACATGCCAGAGCTGTGAGCCTCCCAGGACTGAGGGCCAGTTCAGACAGTCACCTTGATTGTCTTGCCTCCTACCACCAGCTCCCCTGGCCACTCTGGCAAAGCGTTACCTCTCCAAGGGAAGTCTTCCTGAGTGCCCAATCTGAAGTAGCCCACAACACATACATACATGCACGCACACACACCCCACGTACCACACACATACACTCACACTCTTCTGTGGCCTGCTAGATCCTTACCGCCTTTGTCTTCCGTTAGCTCAGTCACTTGTGCCACTGGAAGTTGATGGGGTTACTTACTCCCTGTGGACCGCTTCCTTCTAGAAGATGAACTCCAAGGCATTAGGGATCCTGCTTCTCTTGGTTACCAGTGGAATCTGAGCCCTTGGAACAGAGCCAAGGTGGGTGCAGAGGGCTGTCCCCTAGGATGAGTGTGAAATTTGGGCAGACCCTTGACAGTGGCACGTCACCACTGCACTCACTGTTCCTCAAGTTCTCTTACAATAGACAAAGCAGTCCATTCTAAGCTCAGAACTGAAAGCCTTAAATGGCACATGGAGCCTCGCAGAGGTAAAGGGACAGCTTTCAGGGGCTTGAGGCTTTCTCACATCTACTTGCAGCCACAGAAGCACTTGGATTGGTCTGCCGTCTCAGAGGTGCTGTGTGCCCACCTCATGTAGCCAACCTAGGTTGGTTAACTGAATAGGGGTGGGCTCAGTCTGCCCTGGCAGATTTCTGGGGTCCATCTCAGCAAGACCCCCAGGGACTCAGGATACTGACACCCTATCCCTCTCTCTGCAGCACCATGAAGAGAGCAGGGCAGCAGGGGGTGGTGGACTGCCTGGTTTGAATTCTGCCTCTACAGTGAATCTCCAGCAAGGTTCTTAGCTTGTCTCCCCATTTGTCAAACGCGATGCAGAACCTATCTGACAGGCTCATGCCAGGATTCAGTGAGCCAGTGCATGCATGGTACTGGCAAGTGGCTATCAGTAACTATCATCCTCGGTCTCAGGCACATGTTCCCAGACCACCGGCAGCAGGAAGCTTTTGAAATTACCTTCCTGCCTCTTTGGGGAGAAGGCAGCGCCCTTGAGTCAGTGCCATGTAGGCTGTAATTGGAGGCAGCTATTTGCCCTGCAGGGGACATGTGTCCTTTTTCCTGCCCCCACTTCCCGAAGGTCACTTTGAGCTACCACATATCTTCAATATTATGCTTATTTAATTAAATTCTCATTTACTCTTGAAGGCAATGTCAGGGCAGCTCAGGGCTTTTTGTTCTCTGTGGTTTGAGGGTGTGGGAGTCATGCACAGCTCTGGGGCTTTGACCACCTCCTCTGGGAGGGTCCCTTGGAAGGAGGACCCATAGGAAGGTGCAGACTAGGTGTGCACTCTGAAAAGCCACTGGGCCAGCCAGGAAGCTGTCACCTCCTCACCCTCTTCCAATAATAATAAACGATCATGCCAGGTGTTATCTAGCATCTCCTATCTCTCAGAGCTTGGCTTAAGGCTTTCTACAGGTGTTATTCAATCTAATATTTAAAACTTATCTGTGAAGTATGTATTACTTCAGTTCCACTTTATATTCGTGGAAACTGAGGCTCAAAAAGGCACAGTAACTTGCCTCAAGTCACACAACCCGGAGCAAAGGGTTAGCTCTTGGAGGGAAGTCCAGTGTCTTAGAACCCACCCTGGCCCCTGAGGCCCCCCTCCCCTTCACCTGGATGATGCCCTGGTTTCTGACTGAGCTCTGGGCAGGTGGTGCTGTGAGGGGCCAGCCAAGTGGCAGGCCCGAGGGAGAGTGGCTCCAAAAATGTGAGTGGGGACAATGCACATGGCAATAGTATCCGTGGATGCCAAAGAATATCAAGAGCCGGGAGACAGCTGCTGAGTTTGCAGCTTGGGGCTCAGCTCCTTCGGGAGGGGTTGTCAGTACTGGCAGAGTGGAGAGGGAGGTGGAAACAGCTGCAGCAGGGACAAGAGACTTCGAGAGACATAAAACCCAGAATGGGTCTCACTGGGAGGAGGATCCTAGAACTGGGGAGGAGCAGGGTGGGCTGAACCTCCAAGATGCCTGGACCTGAGGCTCAGCACCACCAGGGCCCCACTGACCTCCTCACCCCTTCTGGAAAGCAGTTAGTCCTGGGATCTGTGGCTAGTGGCTCACTCTGCCCATCTTGTGCCCGATGTGCCCACAGTATGCAGCTGGGGTGGGTAGTGACAGCACCAGTGTGGCTACCAACAGCTCCAGGATCCACGACTCAGAGTGCTTTTGCCAGAAGGGACCCTGTCTTAACAGTGCAGCAGCACCTGTGCCAATCTAGGCTCCTTCCAACACAGAGACTGATGTGGGGCAGGATGCTGATTTGGGGTGATCCCATGGAACAGAGAGAGAGAAGGAGCAGGCCAGAGACAGGACCAAGGAGGGAAGATGACAGAAGATGTGTTATGAATAGGCCACTGCTGGGGTGACAGGTGCCTGTTGCCACCAGCATCTTCTGGCAGATGTCAGATGATGTCTCAGAAATGTCTGCTCAAGGGACAAAGGGGAGGACCATGTCCCCTGATGGTGGAGGGCTGCCTAGTGAAGGCAGGGTATGCTTGTGCAGGGGTGGAGTGGGACCCCTCAGGTAGCACATACTGCAACGCCTGTGAGACAGTGAGGCTCCAGGAGGCCAGGGATTGTCAGCACAGAGCAGCCACAGCCTGTGCACAGCTGTCCCATGATGGGCGTAGCCACAGCAGGGAGCTGGGCAAGCCAAGGACATGGTTTGTCCTGAAGCAGTGCCTGAGGTGTCCAGGACACGTTCCTGCGACTACATGGGTCCTGTGGCCCAGCTGCTTTCTCTGTCTGGGCTCCTGACAGTCCAGAGACCCCTCAAGAGCCTCCTGTACCCACTGTCTCTGATCTATTTCAGCTCTACTTCCTCACAGCTCCTGTTGCTCTATGGTGTCTGTGTGTCCCTTCTCTCTGAGTTTTTCAGCTCCTGCTTTAGCCAACAGCTCATGGCTGGAGTCAAAGCCAGAGCGAGCAGTCTGCCTGCCCTGGTCCCTTCTACCCTGCATGTAATCTGGCGGGGTGGGGGAGGGCCTCCCTCGTCAGGCTGGCAGCACAAGAGCAGCGCATTGCCTTTGTGGCATTTCGGCGATAGGGATGCCTCGCTGGGTGGGCGTCTCACTGAGGACAGGGCCTGTGTCACCTTAGGCATGTCATGTTCTAGCTCTGAGCCCATTTCCCCCCTTTTCCCCCAGGCCCTCTCACTGGGCTGTGAGGATCGAATAGACTGTGCCAGGGAAGAATCTTGTCAAGTTTAGATGCTGCCCTGGTTACTTTCTGGGGAGAGGCCAAAAGACATGCCACCAGCATCTTCTGGCAGATGTGAGCCTTGGAGGGTCAGGTCTCTGAGCCTGGCTTCTCCACTGGAGAGGACAGTGGGTGAGAGGATTGAGGCCCTGCCAACATCACACCCTGGACTCAGGCGTGAGATCCCCCACCAGGCTGGGAGAAGGAAAAACATTGGTGTCATCAGAGGATCTCATGTGGAGGGCCAGATGGTTACCATGTTGGTGGTGACGGAACTTGAACACCAGGGAGGAGATGGAAGTCTAAGTCTTTGACGTGGAGAAATGTGATCTTACCACCATCGTCATTACTCTCTCCCACTCTCTCTCTGTTTCTGTCTGTCTCTGTCTTTCTCTCTCTGTCCCTGAATCTGAGGTCCCCCTTTAGACAGATTTTATACCTGCTTTTCTGTCTGTGCTGCTCACGGTCTCTCCCTGTGTCCTTCCCTTTGGATTTTCATTTCCCCCTCAGGATTCCTGCGAATTGATCTCTGGTTTGCCCTGCAGCAGTCCGCTCCCCTCAGTCCTCATCAGAGTCTAATTTAGTCCCAGAACTCTGTCTTTCTCCTCCTCCTCCCCACATTCGGTCAGTCCTGTGTATTGTTTCCTCCAACCCCTCCTCTTGGCTGATGAAATAGTAGAGGATTGTGTTGCCCCATTCGGGATCAGGTACACTCCGTTGGTCATTCTCATTGGAACTTCAGTTCAATCGGGGGTGGGTGTGCGACTAAAGTGGGCCCGCCGAGCTCCCAGAGAGGAGCTGGATGCTGAGGGCATTGGTCCACCCTCCATCCCTTTATTGTCCAAAAGGCCTACTGGTGATATTGTTTCTCACCTTGGTGGGTGGACACCTAGGGGGCCAGTTTATTAGTATATTCTTGAAATACTACTTACATGCTATGAATATAATCTTTTATACGTATGAGTAAGAAAGTGGTGGTGGCTGGCCTGCCCTGCTTGCAGAGCCCTGAGGAGACCACTGGATTGTCCCTGTCCTGGGCCACTGACCTGGCTGCTCCCGGTACTTCAAGAGTTCACTGTCCAACCTCTCCTGTGATTCTGGGAAACCCCCCCAGTTTCTCCTCTCCCTCCTGTTCTCCACTCCCTTAGATATCCCAGAATTGGTTTCTGTGGCTTATACCCAAAGTAGCCTTCCTGAAGCAGAAGATGTTATGTGACTGTGTATGTGTGTGTATGTGTGAACATGTGAGTGTGTCATATGTGTGTATATGCATGAGTGTGTATGTATAAATGTGCCTTATGTATGTGTGTGAGGGATCCACTGAGGTAGGCCAAGTCTGCTTCTGCAATTGCATTTAAGGAAAGAAAGAAAAATCTTCTCTCTCTTTACCTCTCAGCTGGCATGGCTGGTGCGGCTGGTGTGTCTGGTGTGGCATGGAGTGGCGTGATGCTGGGTTGGAACAGTGAGATTTGGGCTCTCAGGCAAAGGAAATCCTGGCAGCAGGAAGGGGAAGTCAGGCCAAGATGCAGAAGAAAACAGAGGGCCATGGAACGTGCACAGTCCTCTTAGTCCTCAGATCCAGCCTCTCCCTTTACAGAGGAGGAACCAGTGCGGGTTGCAGAGGTTAAGTCACTTGCCCCAGGTGACACAAGAGAATTAATGACTGGTCTGGGTCTCGCCCATTAGAAAGGAAAGAGGAAATCTGGGAGGAGGCCAGGTGGTGCAGCTGGATGGTGGGGGCGAGGGGAGGGAAAGCAGGGAGATGACTGGGCTATCTGGGTGAGAGGTCCCAGGTGGGGTTGCTGCCACAGGAAAGTGCTGTAGTCATTTTACAATCATAGCTATACAATGATGGAGAAAATTTTGAGTGTGGGCATTTGTCACCCAGCCAAACAATACGTGTTCCGAGATGGCAAAGGACAACCCTTGTTGCACCCAGCTGGAAATACATGTTTGATCAGAAAAGACATTCATCTGTTTAGTCTTTCACATTGTAAGCATGCCTACTATGTGTCCCTGTCACAGGCCCTGGGGACTCCATGTAAGCAAAGCAGGCTCTGTCCACTCCTTGATGGAGACATTGACTTTTGGGGAAGACAGAGAGGAAATAAGCAGTATTATACATAGTTGTTTAGCAAGTCTGTGGTAAGTGCGATGAGGGGCTGGGGAAGGGGAGCAACAGGGATCCAAGGCCCTTAGGAAGTAAGTTTTAAGCTGTTGCCAAAAGAAGGAGGTTTATCGAGGGGTCAGGCAGGAAGGATTCCTGGGTAGTGGGAACAGCATGTGCAGAGTCCCTTAAGTTTGGGGAGTGTGGCTCATTGGTGGCCTGTTTGTTAGGAGCTTAGAGGAGCTGAGTTTAAAGGAGCACAGTATGTGTGGTGGTGATGGGGAGAGATAAGAGTTGAGTGTATAAGTAGAAGAAAGGGAGAGGTGGAGGAAGGTCTGCAAAGCCATGGAAAGGAGTTTGGACTTTGTCCTGGTGTCATGGGAAGCCACCAGAGGGTTCAGTGCACACACACACACGTGTATGTATGTGTATGTGTGCTAGTCACGCTTTCCCAGTGATATAGGGAAATCTCTGCAGAAAGAGATTTAGTGTAAGGAACTGGATCATGCAGTTATACAGGCTGGTAAGTCCAAAATCTGCAGGCAGGGCTAGTGGGCTGACAAACAGGGAAGAGCCCATATTGTAGTTTGAGTCCAAAGGTCATCTGTCGAAGGATCCACTCTTGCTCAGGGAGGTCAGTCTTTTTGTTCTAATAAGGCTTTCAACTAATTGGTTAAGGCCCACCCATATAGGGGAGGATAGTCCATCAATGTAATGTTTATCCCATCCAAAAACACTCTCACAGTAACATCCAGAATAACACTGGATTGCATATCTGGTCATCACGGCCCAGCCAAGTTGACACATAAAATCAACCATCGCAATGATTATCGATAGGGTGTGTTACATGATCAGCAGCACATTCCCCAGGGCCCCTCAGCTGCTGTGGGGAGAGTGGATTGGTATGAATGTGTGTGGAAAGGTGTGCGATGGTGCAGCCCAGGTGAGAGACAGGGGATACTGTTTGATGGAGGTGAAATACTGTCCTGTTTGGAGCTGTATTTACTAACTGAGAGCAGCTAGCCAAGTAGAGGGGCACACTGGGGCCAGGAGGTTCTTATGAGGCAAGATCAGCTGCCGGGGCGCAGGCCCTGGTAGCAGAGTGTGGCCCCCCACTCAGGTGCTTTCCCTATGATTACACACACTGTGCCTCATGGCTCTTCCTGTCTTATGGGTGGTTGACAAACACACATTAGTTAAAGGAACCATCTCTAGTTCCTGTTCCAGACCCAAAGCCACACACATTCCAGCAAATTCCGCTCAATATTCCTTCTACTGCTTACCCTAGTCCACAGAGATTTCTCTCTTCCCACAAACCTTACAGCATATATTATCCGATTTAGCAAATGGATTGTTTATTCCTTTATTATTCTTTAATTTTTAAAGCCTCATATTTGCAGTGCTTTTTATGGGTAATTGATTTCACATATTTTATTTAAACAGTGGAGCAGCATGCCTTATGAAGTACATAGCTATCCAATTAAGCTAAACTGCAGACACAAATGTGTTTAGATACCTCTAATCAACAAAGGTTGATTTCTTATTCACGCCATAGGCCGTTTGGGTCCTTTTCCAATCTCTGACTATCCTGTGGCTCTTCCATCTGGTGGTTCATCCTAATATCACGTGAGGCCTGGAAGGTAAGAAGAGAGATTGGAGAGGTATATGTGGGAGAAGTTATGAGCCAGGCACACAGGTGGCCTGCATCACTTCCTCCTACTTCTCATTGGCTGGAACATAGTCATGTGGCCTCACTGAGCTGCAAAGGAAGATGGGAAATAAAGCTTAACAATATGTCTGCCAGGAGGAGAAAATTGCTACTGGGGAAAGCTAGCAGCATTAGAGATAATAAATGCTCATCTTCCTGCCCCAGTAATATTGTGGTCATTTTAGAGAAAGCTAAGTGAAAACAATTGTTCACTCAGCACAGTGAAATAAATGATCAAAAGTTGTAGAGCAGAGACTGGGGGTGCTGGAACCCAACATCAGGTATTAAAACACAGCAAAGTATTTACAATGAAATATTAACCATCAACTGCAGAATATAAAACAATATGGTTTTACTTACCATATTGAATTTGGTAAGTAAATTTTGAGTGAATTAAGTTTCACTTACCTTAGTTTTTATATTCACATATTTGTCCATACATATAAAATAGACTAGAAGAACATACCTTCAAGGGACTTTAGGTTATATTGGGTTTCTTGGACTGTATGTGGTTAACTTTTTTATGTTTTCAATATTTTCTTCAGCGAGAAAACAATTATCATTACTTTCTAAAATCAGTCAATTGATCTCCTTAAAGTTAAATTCTTTTTTTTTTTTAAATAGAGACAGAGTGTCACTTTATTGCCCTTGGTAGAGTGCCATGGTGTCACAGCTCACAGCAAACTCCAACTCTTGGGCTTAGGCGATTCTCTTGCCTCAGCCTCCCAAGCAGCTGAGACTACAGGTGCCCTCCACAAAGCCTGGCTATTTTTTTGTTGCAGTTTGGCCAGGGCTGGGTTTGAACCTGCCACACTCGGTATATGGGGCTGGCGCCCAACCCACTGAGCCACAGGCACTGCCCCATTAAATTCTTTATTTCCATAAGAGCATATTATAAAAACACAAAGTTGTCCAGAGGGGTACATGACCATGGCATTCTTATTGATAGTAAGTGTCTGGGGCGGCACCTGTGGCTCAAAGGAGTAGGGCACCGGACCCATATGCTGGAGGTGGCGGGTTCAAGCCCAGCCCCAGCCAAAAACTGCAAAAAAAAAAAAAAAAGATGGTAATAGTTTCTTACAGCTATGATTTTAGTATTTCATATTGTTCAGTGGGCTATGGTTTATTCCATTAGTTCAATTTTTGCCTGCAGAGTTTCTGGACTCACTCCATAAGCTCTGATCTCACACTTCTCTGCCAGGTGCTGGCAAGGCCCTTGATGGCACAGAGCAGAGACAGACCTCGAGGCTGTTGGGCTGATCAGGTATTCATGCCTCCACAAATTCAGGAATAAAGTGATGAATGAATGCGGTGAGTTCCTGCCAGGTAAGCCCAGGTCGTGGAGGGCCTTGCATACCACGCATGGGCTTGGTCTGCTTCCTGTGGCACTGTACAGCAGTGAAGCAGGCAGTGCCCTGTCAGCCTTTGGTCTCGGGAGCTCACTGCCAGATGTGATAGCTGCAGCCAGTGAATATGGAGATGGGGCTCCTGGAAACTTTGTGGGTAGGCTGCAGAGGTCTGGAAACCAACATCTGATCTGAGAGCAGCTCTATACCCAACCCAGAATCTGTCTAGAACCTCATTTCTTAGCCACCAGATGACTGGGCACTTAGGATGTTTCTTGCTATTCCCCCTTCAGGCACTCAGAGGGCTCACAGACCTGGCCCCACAGCTCAGTGGGTCCCTGCCTCCACTTTGGAACAGGAGAGCAGGCCAGAAACCCTGCAGGCAAACAACTTATTTGGATTTATTATTTGTGTATCTTGACATCTGGGGAGCATAAACAGGCCACGATTGCCAGCTGTAGTCACCTCTTCGGGGTGAGTCAGGATGTCCTGTGCAAGACTTGTTGCCCTGACTTTCTGTGAGTAGACATGGGGTGTGCACACACACATATGCACACATGCACGTGTATACACCCTCACACACAGTCACATCTTCACAGCACAATCGAATCCCTCGGCCCTAATGCAGAGCCACGTTTTCTTACTCTCTTCTCTGCATTTCTCATGTCAGGGGGCCTTGCATTTTTGCTGCAACAAATTTAAGGGCAGGAAGAAATGAATGTAGAAGGTACGGCTACATTTTTAAACCTTTCTTTTTTTTTTTTACTTTTATAAGCAACCATTCTTTTTCCAATAAAATCTTACATTGATAAAAGAAAAGTTGCTCATGTAGAAGCCAGGCAGGGCCCTGGGCAGTCTCTCTCAGCCCACAGCGGTATTGGAGAAGGTCTGGGAAAACACAGGTAAGAAGGCACAAGTGCTGGTGGGGGGAAGGAGGATGGGATTGGGAGAACCAGGCTCCAGTGCCCCTGCTTCAGCGTCGCTGTGAACCCCTGGTGGTTGGCCACCTCTTGGAAGGACTGCCCTGGACACAGAGACCTGCTTGAGCCCTGTCTCTGTGTGACTCGTGGGTGGAGTGGGTAGACGTGACTCTCCCAGGGCCTGAGTTTCCCATCTGAGAACTTACGCACGCTCTGATGCCTGGCATGCAGCAGAGGCCAGGGAACCTCCTTCCCTGCCTTCTACTTTGTTAGGCCCAAGTGGTCTCTAAGTTGATTTCTAGTACCATGATTTCATGGTGAGAGCTTCGTGATGGATAAAATATGCCACCATAAAAAGTTAAGCAATATTTTGGGATACTTCAGGGACCTCCCAGAACTGTTGAGGCTGTTTGCATACTCATCTCCTCCTACCCCCTGCCTTCAAATCAAATTCAAGCCATAATGTGCTTTTTATCTTCAAAGCTCTTTTGGAAACTTGGGACAGAACAGAGTAAGAAGGAAATTTTGAATTTCCATGCAGCTGTGTTAACAGTTTCAAATCCAAGCCTACTAGTTTCAAAGACTTGACTGGGATAAGGGCTGGAAGAGACCTTCCGTTTTACAGACAGGGAAACTGAGCTGGGAGGGGGAAGGATCAGTTAGTGGCAGGGGCAGCAGGGAGTCAAGGGCTCCTGACTGCCTGGGGGTGCAGGGAGTTTAAGAGCAAAGGCTTCAAAGTAGAAGAGAATCCCAACTCAGCTGTTGAAAAACACTGAAATGGTGGGCAAGTTATTTAAAGTCATTGCACCTCAGTTTTATCCTTTGGAAAGTGAGACTAATTCCCAGTTCATATAGCTAATGTTGAGGATTAACTAACATGATGGTTATAAAGTGCCCAGCCTAGTGCAAAGCACCGAAAAGTGCTGGAGAAATGTTACCTGTGCTATTATAAGCGTGTTGTCTAGATAAGGAAACAGGCCCAGAAAGGTCCGGCCCTTTGCTGGAGTGGGATCCTAGAGCTTGTACCTGACTAGTACACTACCTGGTTTTCACAGAGGGAGAAAACTGTGCTTCCCAAATTCCTTTCGGTGAGAACCTAATATGTCTTGGGACGAATTCTTGGGCAAGCTCACCTGGGATAGAGCCTGAGCCTCCAGGGCCTATATGTGGGCAGAAAGGTCTGAGCCAAGCAAAAGAATGCTGGTTATGCTGACAGGTATGTGCTTTTAGGACAGTGGGGTGATAGAGGAATGAATGAGGAGCCCCAGCTTGGGTAGAGGGCCATGCACCCACACTGCCACCCATCCCTCGGGCCCTGCAGGCCTTAAACTGCTCAACTCCCCAAATGTGGCAACAGGGCTCTGAGACCAGAATGTAGTCAGCCCTTAAGGGCACGGGTGCACAGAGCTGGGGAGAAAAGCTAGAGGAAGCCAGCTGTCAGAATGTTACAAAAATCATTTGGGGTGGAAGGATGGGACGGGAATGGGGAGAGACCCTCTGGAGGCTTAGGGACCATAAATTGGGAACTTGAGTGAACTTCCTTGAAATCCCCCAGGGGCAGGGAACCTTGATTTTGTGTGTGTAAACCAGTTAAGTAGTCCTTCACCAACCTGGAGCAATGGGGTTGAGAAAACCGCTCTTCCCATTCATACACAGACTACTCTCTCTTGAGCCCGGCGCCTGTTGATTTGAGCTCTGAGCCTTGGGGGACCAAGTTCACCAAGATGTAAATGTTCATCCCCGCCAGCAACCGGAAGAACCTGGGTCATCCAGGACCTTTCACTTCCTGAGGATGCCCTGAACATTCCCAAGTCTGACCCCGTCACCCGCCCCTTTCTCTGAGCCTCCACACTTCTTGTATTAAGTCTCACTGGGCTGTCCGGAGAACACCACTTCCCTTCCGTCTTCTCAGGTGGCTGAAATTTTTACCAGGACCCAAGATCCACAACTGCAGGATCTGGAGGTGGAGGGGCCAGCATCCTTTTGCTCTTTGTCCCACCTCCTAACTGCCCCTTCCTCTTCAAAGCCCCTTGTTCCTTCAGCAGGCTTGCCCGTTTTCATGACCCCAGCCCCTCTGCCCGTCATTTCCTGACTTCCCATCACCTTCCTTCCATCCTGATAGCCTTACGACTAGACTCACTGGCTCTTTCCCCATCACTATGCCTGGGTGTGTGGATATCCACCTGTCTTAGAGGCAGACCCTGAGACTGGGTTCTTGTTCAGATAATTCATTGAAGAGAACTCTCAGGAAAAGGGGAACAAGGGGTGGGATAGTGCAGGTGGAAAATGTAAGCAGGTGTCTTGGCTGGAGCCTGGCTTCTGTCTCATCCCGTGAGGAGCTCAAGAGCACCCAAGAGTCAGCTCCCTATAGAAGGGCAGCCTTTGTGGCCACCATCAGACTGCCGTTGCTGGGATCTGCAGTGAAGGGCACAAAGTCTCCTGGGGTCTGGGCAGTGTCGTCTCACCTTGTCTCGGCTTCTAACCCTCTCCTCCAGGTTCTCCACCTGGATTCTTATCCCCTTGACTTCCTCCACAATGGTTCTGAGGTAACTGACACCTTATGTGGTATCAAAACTCATGCTCAGTTCTCTGTTCCCATCTGCCTTGACCATTGTGACTGGCCACGTCCTCCTGGAAACTCTTCCCTTTCTAGGCTTCCCACCTGACACATGGCTGCCTCCCATGTCCATGTCCTGTATGGAATCTTCCTCCTCCACCAGGCCTCTCACAGTCAGAGCACCCTGGAGCCAGCCTCAGCCTCCCTGCTGTCCCATCATTCTTTGCACACCAACTAGGTGAGGTCACACTGCCCAAACTACCCTCATATGCTGACTCAACAATTCCCTTCTGTGTCCTGGCTTCCTGGACCCCAGACTCTTCCTCTGTTCCTGGCCCTCCCACCTCGGCGAGTAACAGACACCTCCTATCTCTCACCTGCCACCTCACATAATGTGGGACAGCTGATTCTCACCACCTCCTCTACGGCTGCTCCTTCTATCTTCCCTGAGGCAAGAAGCATCATCATGAGCCTTGAGCTTGGTCAGAAACCAGAAGTTCCCGAGACCCCTCTCTTCATCAGACTCAACGTCTAGTATTTCTGCCTCTGAAGTCCACCCTTGAGTGACTATTTCTGAGCCTTCCTCTGGATGTAGGCCACCCTCAGGGCCTGCCTTCCCCTCACAGAGCTGAGTGGTCTTCCCGAGGTTCACATCATGCCATGCCATGCCCTGACTAGTGCTCCTCAGTGGCTCCTATCTGACTGCCCACAATTCCAATTCTGTAGCGGGGCCAGCACACCTGCCCCTGACTGTCTCCACATCCCCATGTGCTCCCTCTTCACTTTGGCCACATTATTCTTCTCCTGGCTCCTCCTCCCATAATTCTATGCACACCCATCCTGGGTTTGTAATGTTCTTCTCAAGAACATGGTGCCACTGCCTCCTCGCTCAGGACTCAGACTCACCTTCTCCGAGAGTCGCTGGTCACTCTCCCTGAGCCTTGAGTTCATCTCATTCATAGACTTCCTCTGTTCCCAACTTTCTTGTACTTGTGTGTTTGTTTCCATTTTTCCTGACTGCCTCTAGTAGAATGTGTGCTCCTGGAGGGCAGGATCTGTCCATACAGACCCTTGTGCTCAGATTCAGACCTCTAGGTATTCAAAGGCCACTATCAGCCCGTGGGATGAGTGCAATAAATCACGGCTAAAGGGTCTGTTGAAGCAGGGCCAGGTGTATGCACAGACTGTGCCTGCCTGGGTGGAATATGCATGCAGGGGCAGGACAGGAAAAGATAGCCAGGGACACAGAGGCTGACAAAGCCAAGGGGGCTACCAGAATTATTTCTCTAATGGCCAGAGAAGGCAGCTATCTGGTACAGTAGGAAATGTCTACTGAGTCCAATCTCCTATAGCCAGCCCCCAGGATGCTGAAGTCCTTGAGAAATGCCAACTGCTTTCACACTTAGGAGACCACCCAGTGACATTCCAGAAGAGGAATATTAGCCATTGGGAGGCATGGTTCAGATAATCTGCTGTTCTTGATAAGATGCAGCAAATGGACTCAAAAAACTCAAAGACATCCACAGTTCCTGACCCCTACAGCTAAGAGGTGAACAAAAGTGGAATTTTTGGTTTAAGAGCTGGGCCTGAATTCAGGAGACCTGCCTCCCAGAGGTGTCATGTGAGCCTGCAGCTGGAGTTAGATTTCAGGCTTCCTGGATGCTCTCAGGAGCAGAGTCAGTAGGGGAATGGCGACTTATATTTGGGACCTATAGCAGATGCGCCATGTGGGGGCTGTACAACCAGTGGGGTCATATAGTGGAGACTATACGACCCAGTGAACCTGAATTGAATCAAACATTTGAAATTCTTTGTGCCTCAATTTTGTCATCTGGAAAGTGGGGTTAGTCACTCTTGGATTTCCTAACATGCTGCAGGTCCAACATAGCACCAACATAGTCCGGGCATCCAAACAATGAAGTGGAAGGAGTAGAGAATGTGATATTTCCAACAATGGTGCATGGCAGTCAGCTGGGGCGAGTGCTAAGGTGTGTATGCTTGTGTCCCCCAAGAAGCCTATATTGAGATTCCAGCCCCAAGGAGATGGAAATTAGAAGTGGAGCCTTTTGGTGGCAATTAGGTCATGAGGGTGGAACACTCATCAAGGGAATTAGTGCCCTTATAGAAGAGTCACTAAAGGGGGGCGAGTTCATCCCTTGCACCAGCTGAATGTTCAGCAAGAAGGTGCCACCTGTGAACCAGGCAGTGGGTCCTCCCTGAAACCACCAGTGCTGGTACTAGCTCTGGTCTTGGACTTCTCAAGCTCCAAAATTGTATAAAATCCATTTCTGTTGTTTTTAAACCACCAGGCCTAAGGTATTTTGTTATAGCAGCCTGAACAAAAATGGCAAGTGAAGACTTGTTTTTTTCACTTCCATGTATTTATTTAAGGTAATCTCCTAGCACTTTTTTCAGCACATATAGCAAAACAAAAGTTGGGGCTTTGCTGTCTGTCCTTTCTTTCCAGATGTGAAGATGGCCACAGAAAGGCCTCACTAACCATACCCTTTGGCTAGGGTTCCTGCTGACACTTTTCTGGGGGAAAAAAATCCCACATCCTCTGGGTTTCACATTCCTGAGAATTCTATGCACAGTTGTCAGCCCTGAACTACAGTTGTGAGCATCAAAGTACTTGCCCAGGACCCAGTTGCTAAATCAGTGAGCAAACAACTAAGCACTGTGTCAGACAGAAGGTGTGCTGAGATGGAGACTGTGGTACGGTGGATAGGGAACGCTAGGGGAGGGTGGGAAAGTGCCATTTAGATGAGATGATATTCAAGAAGGTCCATGGTGGGTTCCTTGCACAGTTCTGAGGGGATGGGGGGACAAGTTTTATAGGAGATGTGTGAAGGCTTCAGGCAAGGAGGGAACCTGGGATGTCCTGAGCATAGACAGGAAGCCCACATGTCTGGGCAGAGTGAGCCAGGAGAGGGGAAGGACCTTGGGTCAGATTGGGGGCACCTTGTGATCAGTGGAGGGATCTACTTGTCTTTTATTCTGCGTGGGATGGAAAGAGAGCCATGGAGGGTTCTGAGCCAAGGATAGACAGACCTGATTTAACTTTTTGGCAGATCACTCTGGTTGCTTTCTCAATGGATGGCGGGCAGCAAGCATGGGTAGCCAGGGAATGGTTAGGGGTTGTTTGCAACAATTCAGGAGAGAGATGATGGTGGCGTGAGGCCAGAGGCTCACCAGATCTCTGGGGATTGCTAGTGATCATGCAATGTAAGGCAAGTCAGTATTACATGTCGACACCACAGCATAGCCAAGGCCCAGCAGCTGCTTTCTTCACCAGTTCACACAAAGAATCAGACGATAAAAACAACTAACATGTATGAAATGCCTACTGTGTGCAAGCACGGCCAGCTCAATCAAACTGAGGTTGGGACAAGAGATCCTGGCAGAGAGACTGCATCTCACATGCATCATTGGGCGTGACTTTACTAAACAGATGTCAGGGGTCAGAGAAAGGTAAGGCCACACATGGCTAATGCAGTGCAGCTGAACTGAGCTGTCAAGAGCCAGACCGACCTCTAGGGCTCTAGGATGAAGCATGGGTGGTGATGGTGGTGGGGGGGAGGAACCTCACATCTCACAGGCACCTCAGTTCACTTCCTCTGTCTTTCCCTCCCCAGGGTCCCAGGGACTGTGCTCTGTGCCAGACAAGGGGAATGAAGTGGAATAAGCTATAGGCTTGTGTAAGGGCCAGACCAGCGCCATTTTGTCATTTACTGCATAAGCTCTGTTAAACTGCAGGGCCACTCCCTGCTGCCTCCCCCACACCTGCTGCACAGCCATTAAGCCGTTGATTGAGACACCTTAGGCAGACAGCTGCCGTAATAGGTAATATGTAGTAGTTCCCTTGAACAGCTGCTGTAATAGGTAATAAGTAGCAGTTCCCTTGAACAGCTCCCATAATAGGTAATAGGTTTCTACTGAAATTCAGGTATTCTCCTTCGACTACCTAATTAGGCTACACCACCTCTAGCTCCGGATAAGAAATCCACCACCCCTCACCTGTACAAATCCAAATCCTCC
>CAUYQV010146961.1:0-14298 GCA_963574575.1 Galagoides demidoff
GGCGCCTGTGGTCCCAGCTACTTGGGAGGCGGAGGCAGGAGACTCGCTTGAGCCCAGGAGTTGAGGTTGCTATGAGCTGTGATGCCATGGCACTCTACCCAGGGGGATAGCTTGAGGCTCCGTCTCAAAAAAAAAAAAAAATCCAATGTTAGTGGCACTCCGTCCCTTTGTGTATATAAACTGTTTGGCACACAGTGTCTGTACACTGAAGACAGCTGTCATACTCCCTACTCCAAAAACATTAATTTTCTAATAAAGTTAGTGAAATGTGCCCATTATGAAGCACTCCGTGTCAAGTCTAGAAAAACTTCATTAAAAAACTGAACTACTGTTATTTATGTGAAACCACGAGAAGAAACACTGAAATATGCCACAGTGTCTGTTCATCTGAAGAGTACAAAGATGGAATTCTGAGAAAAAAGGGTCTTAACGTACAGAAAATAAATGTGGTCCTTAAATTATAAGAAAATATTTAAAAATGTAATGTTTCATACACTGAAATTAAGCAAGTAGTCAGAGGCAAAAATTATAAATACAGTAATTCAAATATCGTTCTTCTTTAGCATCAGTTTTTCTAAACAAGTTAAATTTGGAACATTTTAAACCTGTGATTTTCCTCTTTCAAAGGGATGTGGAATGGAAGCTTTCGTAGAAATCTAAAACCATGATCCCACCTGCGGTCTTTACATGGCATACAATGGACTCTGACCGTTTTCAATTTAAAACAATGTTTTGGTTAGTACATTAGAATCAACCCATTAATATGCTTTTATTTGGGGAGAGATTAGATTGTGATTCACAGCCCTGCTGCGCGGCTCACCTAAACCATCCTCCCTTCCTACGGCCCTGCTTGATCCTCTAGACGGGGTTCTGTCAGACTCATGATCAAAAGGATGGAAACTAGAAACTTCCTTAGGACTGGAAATGTGTTTGTTTAAAAAAATAAAGTAAAGTGCTTTTAAATTCAAATATTTCTTGCCTTAAACAAAACTGAAAAATACTTGACCCCGAATTCTCCATAACTTGACACACACATTTTAACAGAAAAAAATCAGTTTGGGGCCATTAATGTCCTTCAGGAGTTCAGATTGGATCTAAGTTGGGTTTTGTGTCATTATCGTGCTCATGTTTGTACATGAAGGTTAAAAGAAAGAGGGCCACATCCAAGGACGACCAGTAGGCAGTGTGCGACGTGACGGCTGACCAGTAGCGGCTCTCCACCAGGCCCTCTCGGAGCTCAAAGTCGATCCTGTGATCCAGCTCCACTGAAAAGAAAGACGTCAGACAGATGAGCAAGCTCTCGGGAAGGAGGGTTGGGTAAACATTTAGCTAGCAGAAGCGATTCTCTAACTGCCTTTTTAAAGTAACTTCCCACTATCTTCAAAGAAAACACTGAAAAGAGCCTCAGGAGTTGAGGGTTCCCTCTGGAGAGAACAGTCAGTATGGAGCAAGGAAGGAAGACAACACAGGTGCACGTGGTGTCACAGAGTAATTCTGGAGTAAAACAAGCTGGGCCGAAACCCTGGCATATCTGTACAATAAGGAAAGCCGCCCTCTGGAAGAATGATGGGTCGGGCTTGCTTGCAGTGACGCCCATGGGGTGCAGCGGACCCCTGACGGGCTCTGAGGGGGAGGCCCCTCCCATCTCTGTTAGAAGATAGCCATCTTTTTACAGCTCTGGAATGTGTTCTTCCCCACCAGGTCAAATTCCTCAAAGGCAACCCCCACAAACCCTAATCTCCTTCCAGCCAGCAGGGTCTTGCACAGCCAAGTGCTCATTAAAACGTGTGTGCCACAGAAGAACCCAGCATGTGGCGGGGACAGTCACCCTGGACGGAACTGTGTGACTCTCACTTGGCTCCCCAATGCTGTCCCCAAACACGTCTGTGAATCCCATGCAGCCTTTTCTAAACCTCACAGTAGGTCTGTAATACTCACCTCAACAAATCAAGGCTCTAAGAGATTTTAATGGACTCATTTAAAAAATCCTTAGAAGTAAACACTTAACAAAATGACATTTTGATCTTCAGGAACTCTTTAAACTACCAGTGAACTACACAGCACTTTGAAGGGTCTACCTTACAAACCAAACACCCAAACCACTGCCACCCAGACATTTCTAAGTTTGCTTTTGTTCAGAGTACCAAAGGACGTTAGCAGTAAAACTGGCAAAAATTAAGGAGGTTAGAGAAAAACTTGGTTTTTGCTTTACACTGGAAGATCGGTAATCACACTTAGGAAATCTTAACACTCCAGGGCAGTGATCTTCAACCAGTGTGTCATGAAAAAAATTTTAAATCATTAATGAAATTATTTCCTTTTTTTTTGGCTGAGGCTAGGTTTGACCCCACCACCTCCAGCCTATGGGGCTGGCGCCCTACCCTTTTGAGCCACAGGGGATGCCCCTAATTAAAATATTTTCAAAAGCAATTCAAGCACAGTAAGTATATTCTTTTCTTGATCAACATAATTTAAGTGTGCTGTGGGGGCTGAAAAGGGTGGGGAAGGCTGCTATAGGCAGTGACTTCACGTTAATGCTTAAATAGATATTTTGAGGCAATATCATTTAAAAATGCTTATGAAGGTGATGTTTCTCTATTCAATCGTGCTTTTTTAACAAGGAATGTTCATAAACATACATTTTCAGAGAAGGCTTACACTTAAAAGGTATAATAACAATTAGGCTAAAAAATATTTATAAAATACATCGACACATGCTTTTGACTAAGTTGTTTTTAACTGCTTTTTTCCCATTTAAATTACAAGAAGCTAATCCGTAACAAGTGAGGAATAGTGCAGGCCCTGGGAGCCCTGCCCGCAGTGGTGTCCTCCTGCAGGCACCTGTGTTAGACGTGAAGGTACGCCACACTCTGACTCCACAGACGGGAGGTGGGACAAGAGGAGAAACCTGGGTTCTCAAGCACAGCAAAGAGGTCAAAGTCAAGTTAATTACAAAGGGAAAAAAAAAAAAGAAATACAGAAGAGCTGGGCAATGTCAGTCTTGGTGAGAACAGAATTATAATTTTTAAAAATTTACTTTCAAATGCTATGGCTCACTGGCTTCCTAGTCTAAGAGGGTTCAGATGAAATTGTCTTCAGGTCAAAGAAAGGGGGCTCCTTCCCGTTGTAACAAGTGTCATTGGGCTCTCCTTTGACTTTATGTCTCTGAAATCATCCTTAATATGCCATCACTGCCTCGCCAGGCCAGCTTTTAGGTAGCAGGCACTCACATGTGAAACTTAATTATTGTCCTATCATAACCATGTGCCCTGGTTATTCTTAGCAACTGCAGGGACTTTAATTAGTGCCACTAACTAGATTGGCTTCCCAGTCCTTCTCTGTTTAAGGCTGTCTCCATCAGAATGGGGATTAGGTGGCCCGTCTGCACTCCAAGCTGTTTTCATCTCTCCTGGGCCAGGTTTATCTGCACAGCTGACCTCACGTCTGTGTGGGCAGATGACAGGGCCCGGGTGGGACTATGTCCCCTCTTTCCCACCCCTTTCAAGTAGAGTCAGGGTCGGTGTGGCAGCACTCGTGTCTGTGCTCTGAGGTCGGCTGCCCGGGACCTGCTCCCTCACTGTCGAGAGTGGCTGGACCACAGAGGTTGGTAGTTTACTCCTCGTTTCTCAAGCTCAGTTAGGTCAAAGAAGAACATAAAATCATCACTTTTTTCCCTTTTTTCTCTTGAATGATTCAGTGCTAGAATTCCTCCATCCACAAAGAACAGAATCAGGTTCTTGAACAGTTAAGAGAAATAAAAATAACTACCAGCGCTTTGCTCGCAACGTTTAAAATGGGGATGACTTTCTCTTGGGGGAGGCGCAGGAGGGCCTGCCCCTCTCCCCACTGCCCCAGGTGGGGCGTCTGCACCCTGTGTGAGGGTCAAGGGTCATCACCACTGTGCTTCAACAAAGAATTCTTTTGTGCACAAGGCTTGTCAACATAATATTAAAAAAAAAATATGAATGCAAAGTAAGTATTTTTGAATTACAATGGTGTACTAATTGGACAGGTTTCTACTTTTTAATGGAAAACTCTCAACCTACCTGGAGAGAAATTTTCAACACTTTAATAAATCTAGAAAGCTATCTTATTTGTGAATAACAATTGTAGTCATAATTGCACATTATTTTCCAGGTAGACGATAGGAAAGATACTTAAAAGTACTAGCAAAGACACCCTGGGCCTCCAAGTGACTGGGCAGTCACCTGTGCCCTGCAGCCTCACAGCAACTGCACCTTTCAGGCGGTGAAGTGGTTGACATTCGGGAATATTCACATTTTGTGAGTTATCATAGATTCCAACATATTTAGGTATATTCTCAAGCCATACTATATTTTAAAAATGTAACAACAAAAATTCTGAAGTTTTATAATCAGTTGTCATATTTACCAAGACATTTTTCCCTTCTAATTTATCCCGAAAGACATTCAAATACCCGACATTTGACAACAGATGACCATGTGGGTAACTCTCCACACCCAGACCGGCCAGACTCGCTGATTTGCTGCTAAACAGCATCTGCCGGTAACGTTCCAACTTCTCTCCCCCAATCAACCGTGGTTCTTGTCAAGAAAACTGAACACACCTGTCTCTGTGCCCCACTGCTGCCCTCCTCAGGGGTTTTGCTCGTGCTCTTTCGTCTTCCTGCATGTCTGAAGCCTACCTCTTCAACAGTCTGTTAGGACTTATCTGGGTGAAAGCGATGTCTCACCTTGGAACTGACAGTCCCTTCCTGTGCCTCCGACATAAGCTCACCATGTTCTATCACGTATCATAATGATTCCTATCTCCCATTAGCACCTTCACAGGGAATACTGAACGGTTCATCATGGTCTCGCTTATGGGAATTTATCATGGTCTCTAGGCTCATGATAAACATTTATTTAATAAATAATCGATGAAGAAATAAAAACAGGGGAAGAGAAAACAGAAACCACACAGCTATTCCCCACCTGAGTCAGTCTGGTGAGGTTATGAGCAGTGGTCTACCTGCCCTGATGTCAGGGTGGTTTTGAGACAGATGTATGTGCTACTTGATTGCAGGACAAATTATGAGTAAATTAATTTTCCTTCCTCCAACTAAAAATGTGGAAAGCATAAATCAAAAACTTTTTTAATGAAAGTAAATGGCTATTACATGGGCAGGCACCAGAGAGATAACTTATATAATTTCTTAAGGGGAATTCACTGAGTTAGAGCAATACAAACTATTGTTATAGACCCAAGCCCCCCAGCTTGTTATACTAAACCATTGCTTTGGAACTTATACCAATTTATATAAGAGTTTTTGTTTCCTTAAATTGAAAAAGTTTATAAAAATTGGCAATAAAGAAAATGTAAAATTAAATGTTGTTAAAATACTCAAGGAAAATCCTGTAACATGTTTTTATCAAAGACAAAAATCTAGTATTAGAAAAACAGAGAAACTATGGAAAAAGCAATGAAAATTTAGTTGGGAAAATAATTTTAAACTGATAAAATTAATCCTTAGTGATACATTTAGAATATGCTAAAAATTAAGGGACTGAAAGTATCTCTGTCCAATAACACTATTTTTAAAAAAGAGAATCAACCCCCCCCCCAATAAATGAAATATTTGTGCTGAAACCAGATATCAGCTATGCCTATCTACAACCTTCAGTGGTAAGTTACCGACACCTGTAATGACCGAGAACAATTAATTTCTACTATGAAACTCTTTTACATCTAAGTGTGTTATGTGAAAAGACTAGTGAAACTAGACAGTAAAGAAAAAAGAAAACGGCCGGAAGCTTTTCTCTCTCTCTGAAAGGTTCCCTCTTTGTAGAATGTGCAGAAGTGT
The DNA here is from genome assembly GCA_963574575.1 of Galagoides demidoff. Taxonomy (NCBI): domain Eukaryota; kingdom Metazoa; phylum Chordata; class Mammalia; order Primates; family Galagidae; genus Galagoides; species Galagoides demidoff. The sequence goes on from CAUYQV010146961.1 coordinate 5,825, forward strand.
ATTTCAGCCCAGTAAGTGGCTAATCAATAGTAAGGTTTCAAGACAACTACCATCTCAGATTAGAAAATTAGGGAAGAAAATACATGTAAAATAGTCAGTAAGAGGGGTGACATGAAAGCTGATCTCATAGCAGAACTGAAGCAGAAGGCCCCGAGCAGACCACTTGCACAGCACTCTGAATGCTGTTCCTGACAGATACCATACCGAGGGCATTATCTTTATTCTGCATTACATTTTCCGGAAAAAGAAGTTGTGGGAGATTAAAGAACGATTCCTGAAGTCTGAAATCTGTGAAAAAAAAAACACAAGATGCTGTAAAGGATTGGCTGATGGTTGAAAATGGCCTTCAATGATGTCGTGGCCCAAAGTTAGAACAATACTCCCAAGTAAGCTGTTTAAAACTAACACACCTGAAGTACACACCTTGGTTTTTTTGAGAAGCTCTTTCATGGAAAATGTAAGCATAATTAACTTTGAAATATAATCTCACAATGTTAACACCCCAAATTTATAGCTAATTTAGAGTCTAACCAATGTTTTTTTTTTTTTTTTAGCAAAAAATTGCTAACAGAAACAGACCTTTTCTTTTGATAATACAAAAAATGCAACAGTAAAACCATTGAAAAGAAGCCTAGACTTTTCAAAAGAAACAAAGAACAGCTCTTTATAAGATGCTCAACTTGATGACAACGAAGTAGGTTTCTACTGCTAACACCTGTCAAAGAACGAAACCCAGATTGGCCTGATTTCAGCCTGTGCCCATTTCACTCGAAGCTGGGAGCATGGAAAGGAAGGTTAAAGCACTGAGAGGGTTAGCGTGGGCAGGAGAAAAGGAGGAAGGCAGCCAGGATCACCTCATCACAACCACCAATTCCAGAAAGAAGGTGTAATGAGGAAAGGTTTATGATTTGCAAGATACAGCTGAGACATCAATTACGATGTGAGGAATTTGTCTAATGGAGATCACAGAAGAGAACATCGCTGAAGCAAGTCAAACGGTTAGTAAAGCACGTCCCAGGGCTACGATTTAGAAGAGATTTAAATCCTACCCTAGTAATAGTCCGATTTCAACAGTTAACATCTATATCTAGAGACGAGTCTGTGTAATTAAGGCTCATGATTATTTCATATCTGAGCCTAGTTGACAAGAAATTATTTGTACCATCAAAGAATTTATAAGCAAGAATGACAGTATGTAAAGCTAGCAAAATATGATATGATTCAACACAGCCATGCACCTCCACTAACTGCTGTTCTGGAAGAAGAAACTGGAGGTTTTCCATTATTATTACTTCTATGTTAAATAGTAAGCAAAGCTTTCTTCTCTTGGACCCTACAGAACCTTCACCTGTGTGTTCAGTGTCCTGTACTGAGGCTTCGATCCTACCCGTCTCTTCCCGCTCCCTCGTGCACCTAACATCTACCAGCATCATGGTTGTGTATTAACAACACCACGAAGAATCTTTGTTTTTACTTAATACCTTATAGAACTCTTTGAAGTGAAGTTTCCTCAGAAGTTAGTTATCTCTTGATATCTGCATGTCACAACGGAATTTCATATTTTCACCACCACAGTTTTGATATTAAGTAGAAAAGAAAATTTAAGTCGGAAACGGTATAGCAACTATTAACAGGACTCATAGGAAAATTAAAATATGAGTTTCATGCAAATATCAAAGTCTAGTGTTCAAAAGGCAGTTGCAATTATAAAATTTTTAGTATCCTAAGAGTCTGGCACACACAGAATTAAAGAACCTGTTGGCCCCATTAGGAATGTCCCTGCTGATACCCGTCCTGAGGGGGTAACAGTGAGGAAACGTCTGGCCTCTAGGAGGGCCATACTGAACGTGCTCACGTTCATGCTGGATGGATGGCAGTGAGGGCCAGACAGTTTGAATTTAGAGCAGCAGACACAGTTAGGGACACAGTGCTACGAGTAACAAAGTCTGCTAAAAATTCTGAGAGAAAGAAAGCAAAATTCTCTTGCTGTATTACAGAAAAGGAGTATACAGTTTCAGAATCTTCATTTCCTTATACACATCATTAGAATAAACAGGACTTAACAGTTTTATTTTACTGAACACCTAAAAATAATGTTTAAGCTCAGACCCTTGGAAGGTATATATACTAACTATAATAATGCTTCACAACCATTCAAGATTTTAAACTTTACAAATCCACTAGAAAAAGATAAATAAAGGTCTAGTATATCACTAAGTCCAACATTAACTATCCGTCCGGTTGTTTTCTGAACACCTACTTTATAGTAGGTGGTTGCTGTGGGCCGGGAGGCCATCCAGCAGGTCCAACACAATCTCTACGCTTTGGTGATCTTATGATTAGGGTGGATGGAAGCAACTGTGGGGTTAGCATAGATCAGATACAGCACAGATTTGAAGCAATTACATGAATTTTTAAGATTGAGAAGACCATATTAGTAAAAATCTACTTCATAAAATCAGGGGATACTCAGCCCAAGAGATTAGCCACAGTGGTTTGATCACTGACATTCTAACTACTAATTCAAAGAACAAAACTGCTTTGACGTGGAAATTATTCTTAAAAAAGTGAACAAAAAGAGGCTTGGCCCCCATAGCTCAATGAGTAAGGCACTGGCCACACACAGTGAGGCTGGCAAGTTTGAGCTCGGCCCAGGCCTGCGAAACAACAATGACAACTGCAACCAAAAAATAGCTGGGCATTGTGGCGGGCGCCTGTAGTCCCAGCTACTGGGGAGGCTGAGGCAAGAGAATCATTTAAGCCCAAGAGTTTGAGGTTGCTGTGAGCTGTGATAATAGCACTCTACTAAGGGTGACATAGTGAGACTCTGTCTCAAAAAAAAAAAAAAAAAGTAAACAGAAGGAAAATATTTTCTCTTTACAAGCTCAGCATACTTAAGATCCTAGAGTTAACAGCGAATGTTACTCTTAGATCTTCATCTTAGAACATCTTAGATCTTCTTGCCCTCCCAAGCCTAGGGAAAGAACTCCAAACTAACATGCAGAATCCAGGAAGCTGGAGCTGCTATGCGGGAGGGTCTGTGTTGTCATAGCGGTGGTAGAAGGTAGGGCAACTGGCTTCCTCTCCTCCTCCATCGGGTCTTTGGAAGCCTCAGACGGCTGTGACTGTGACGTAGATGAACGCCCGAATCTTGAGAACAGCATCCCTCCGAGCCCCTTTCCGATGCTCGCAGCCCCTGCATGTCACAACACAGCACAGTCACTCTGCAGAACGCACCACCCACCGTGCCGTGGGGCACCGCCCTGTGAGAGCCAGCGGCAGAGGAGCCAAACCCTCGTCACGGTTTACAGGGTGGGAATGTACAAAAATTACAATTTATGTTGTAGGTTTCTAAATAAAAATGGTGAAAAGAAGATAACTTATAAGAACATAGAAACAAAGGAATAAAGATTCTATTTTATTCAAGTGATCATTGTTTATTCAAATATTTGGCAAGATTAAAATCTTTAATAAAAGAACCATGCCATTGACATGGGTATATATTTGCTATTAATATGTTGACTGCTGGAGTCGAAATGTTATAAAAAGCCATTAATAAACCTGTGAGAATGACCAGGAGGGGCAGCAGAGTCTGGCAGATAAAGCCTGTTTGTTGCGCCATCTGGTGGCATTTTGCATGAAGGCAACTTGTAGCCAAAAGCAGTGGCTAAATTCAAGTGGCACATGACTGAGCTCTGGCCATACCCCAAACACTGTGCAGGAGTGGACTCTGTTCAAAGAGAAAGTAAACATCCTTCTGCCCCCAGGAAACACACAGTCTGAGAGCCTTTCAGTAGAGATCAGAGAACTGGCTGAGGGGCACCCTGGGAACGCAGTGCTCTCATCTTGAAGGTGGACAGGTAGAGCATTAAAACCAGGGATTTGCTCCAGATCTCACAGTGAGCGTTAAGACCGACATCAAAAGGAGGGACAATCTTAGAATAATGCTTTTTCTGGTCCATCTAGCAATCTCATATTTTAAAGTTACAGAATATGATCTAAGCTAAAAAAACTTGAGAGCTTTTTGGTCCTCAAATATAAACAGTGAGAGAACCGTTAACTCTAGACCAGGAGTCCTCAAACTTTTTAAACAGGGGGCCCGTTCACTGTCCCTCAGACCGCTGGAGGGCCGGACTGCAGGCCCCAGGATGAGTCGGCTGCTAAGCAGGACAGGCAGTAGCGGCAAAAACACCTGTTGGGCCGGATAAATGTCCTAGGAGGGCCGCATGTGGCCCGTGGGCCATAGTTTGAGGACACCTGCTCTAGACACAGGTGTTAGCTGCTGTAAGTTCTGTGATACACAGAATATCTCTAGGTCCTCCAAATGTGACATCTATACAAGAAGGCTCCTGTTCACAGGCCGGGAACGCTCAGAGACATACCCAGGATGCTCGCTTTGCCGATATTCGTTATGGACTCTCCGTAGTGCCGGCGGGACAGGACAGGCGAGGTCACAGGGCTCGGTATGGTGGCAACACTGTCACTCTCTGAAACTGAGGTAGGTTCTTTTATTGGGTTGAGAAAGCTTGGCTTCATATGTTCATAAGGTAGAGGATTCGAAGTATTGTACCAGTGGATCTGGACGGGTGAAATGTTGCTGTAGTGTTTCAGTATTAAAGGTTCTAATCTATAAGCCTTGATTAAAAAAAATTCAAACAAACACAACATTAAGCACAATACTTAGATGTCAGCAAACTGTCCTTACTCTGTTGCATGTTAAGTACGCTTTACAGAGGAAATTTAATTTAAAAGGGGGATATTCAAACCCGTATTTCTATTTGTTCACCATTAATAATACGTGGCTGATGAGGTTACAAAAAAAAAGAATCTGGGCTAACAGTATCAATTAGTTTTTCAGAGAAAGACTTTTATATTGTTCTGCTATCATTTAACTATTAGATTTATGTTAGTCACACTAGCAAAGCTGAAGTAATACATGGTAATCTAGAAAACAGCAAATAAGGTCACTTCTTAATATTTTAGGAGCTCTTAAGTGAAGGAGGGTGACATAGCGGAAAAGGCAGTGAGTGTGGTGTGAGAGTCTCCAGCCTCCTGTCACGGCTCTGTCCCTTATTAACTGGGTGAGGCTTTCAGGGCCCTAAGCCAGTGGTTCTCAACCTTCCTAATGCTGCGGCCCTTTAATACAGTTTCTGTGGGTCGTGACCCACAGGTTGAGAACTGCTGCCGTAAGGTTTCAGGCTGTGGGTTTCCTGAGCTGTGAGAGGAGGTAACACCTTCTCCCTCACGGAGCTTCGAGCAGGACAGGAACTGTTACAAGAACTGCAGTTCTGATTTAAGCTATTAAAAAAGGCACAAAAAACTATGAAATGGACAATAAATTTTATGAGTTTAGATTCTTCCTTTATAATATAACAAAGTTTAAGATGCACAAAGGACAGGGTTCGGAGTTCATCTATGAACTCAAATTTACTGTCAAATTACTAGAGAAAAAACAATGTGAGCGTATGTTAACTAAATGCCACTGACTTGCTGGTGTTTTCACATGTATTTTCCTCAGTCCTAACCCCCTAGGATGTAAAATATTATCTATACGATTCAAATAAGACAGGGCCTCAGAAACGACTAGGCCAGGACTGTGCAGTCTGTACCTGAATCCAGTAGTAGACTTTCCGGTCAGTGGTTTATTTCTTAAGTATGGCAGTTGTGAGTCTTTAACATGTGGGAGATTTTCTAAAATCTAATCTCTAGTCCATATTGCCTTCATTTGGTATTAGTAAAAACATCCTTTAAAAGACTTCATAAAGTTATATAAAGCTATATGTAAGTACAACATAAACAGATCATCTCTAAGGCAATTTATTTCATGATCCTTTAAATTAATGTTTATCTGTTTTAATAATCAGATAAATGAATTCTTTTTTGAGACAGAGTCTCACTCTGTCATCAGGCTAGAGTGCTGTGCCATCATAGTTCACAGCAACCTCAGATTCCGGGGGGCTCACGCGATCCTCCTGCCTCAGCTGGTGTTCACTACCATGTCCGGCTAGTTTTTCTATTTTTAGTAGCGACAGGGTCTCGCCCACCTGAGCTCAAGGGATCTTCCCGCTTTGGTCTCCCAGAGGGCTGGGATCACAGGCAGGAGCCACAGGGCTGGCCCTTTTTCATTAATTCAATGGCACCTTGCGAGGTTTTTCAGATTCTTTTATGGACATTTTAATATTGAGAAAAGTACATATTGCAACTCACCACTGGATCTGTAGGATGAAAAATATTTAGTAGCCGGTTACAAATCTCTCTAGGTAAAATATGGTCCTGACTTCCAGTGTTTCCAGGGCGGATGCCACGCAATGCCAAGAAAACCGCCAGTGGAGACCCCATGCAGAAGAAGTTCTCAACCTACAATGATGACAGAGTCACTCGGAATTTAAAAATGGTGGAGTATTAATCTTTCTTTTTTTCTTTTCGAGACAGAGCCTCAAGCTGTCCCCCTGGGTAGAGCGCTATGGCATCACAGCTCACAGCAACCTCCAACTCCTGGGCTCAAGCGAGTCTCCTGCCTCAGCCTCCCCAGTAGCTGGGACCACAGGCACCCGCCACAGTGCCGGGCTATTTTTTGGTTGCAGCCATCATTGTTGTTTGGCGGGCTGGGCTGGATTCAAACCCGCCACCTTGGGTGTACATGGCTGGTGCCTTAGTAACCACTTGAGCCACAGGCGCCGAGCCGAGTGTTAATTTTTCAACAGAAATTTGGGTATAACATGATAAAAGTAATAACATTATTTTAAAGTATATTTGTGAAATGAGCTTTGTCTAGATGGCATCTGCATTCTTTGTTGACTGTATTCCAATCATTAAACATTCTAGAAAAATCATTATCTTTAAATTTAAAAGAAGTTGGGGGGAGAAGGATGTGTGTCTCTGTGCACTCGGCAGAGATTTACTGAGCTCCTGCCGTGTATGGAGTCACGTGGGAGGTGCTGTGGGGTAAAGGGACCAGTGAGCACCAGCAAGACAAAGTGTCCGCACTCACAGTTCACAATCCTGTGGGGAGGCAGAGTGCAGGAAGGGTCATAACTGGGGAGGAAGAGAGTGAAGAAAAGAATCATTAGTTCCAACTCCGAGGGCCTTAGAGAGGAGGCTGCATTTGCACTGGCCAGTAAAAAATAAAAAAGGTTTCTACAGTAGAGGTTTGGACACTGAGGATGGCGTGACATTTCAGACTGATAGAACCACATGAGGGTGGTTGAAACAGAAAGAACTTGGCTTATTTTTGAGAATAGAAATAGTCTTATATAGCTGAAAACTTGGGTGTGGGGAAAGGTGGCTTAGAATGATAATAGTCAGGCTTGGTGCTTGTAGCACAGTGGTTATGGCACCAGCCACATACACCAAAGTTGGTGGGCTCGAACCTGGCCTGGGTCAGCTACACAACAATGATAACTGCAACAACAACAACAAAATAGCCAGGCATTGTGGCGGGCACCTGTAGTCCCAGCTACTTGGGAGGCTGAGGCAAGAGAATCACTTCAGCACAAGAGTTTGAGGTTGCTGTGAACTGTGACGCCACGGAACTCTACCAAGGGCAATGTAGTGAGACTGTCTCAACAACAACAAAAAAAGAATGATAATATTCGGAGCCTTGACTGTTCACTAAGAAAGCTGGACTTCCTTCATTAGGCAGTGAAGGACAGGATTTGCCCCATATTTTAGGAAGTTAAACCTGGTTGTGGTGTGTGGATGAACTACAAAATTAAGACTGATGACCTGGAGACAAGTTAGGAATCTAAAGAATTTAGGTACGAAGGAATCTGAACTAGGCAGGATAAACTGTTTCACCCAGAAATGGGAAAGCGAGAGGACAGCAGAGATGGACAGGATCGAATGGAGATGGGTAAGGGGCGTGTCAGAGACAATTCACGGACGGGGGTCTGGCTGACTGGGAGGACAGCGGATGCATCAATTAATTATAACAGTAAACTCTACGTAGATTCTGTTTTTGTTCATTGTTAAGTGTGAAGGTTCTGTAAAGCACGTTTTTTTTTTTTTGAGACGGAGCCTCAAGCTATCCCCCTGGGTAGAGTGCCATGGCATCACAGCTCACAGCAACCTCCAACTCCTGGGCTCAAGCGAGTCTCCTGCCTCCGCCTCCCAAGCAGCTGGGACCACAGGCACCTGCCACAACGCCTGGCCATTTTTTGGTTGCAGCCACCATTGTTGTTTGGCGGGCCCGGGCTGGGGATTCGAACCGCCACCTGAGGTGTACGTGGCTGGCACCTTAGCCGATTGAGCCACAGGCGCCGAGCCAAAGCACGTTTTTTATTTTTTTTTTGAGGCAGAGCCTCACTATGTTGCCCTGGGTAGAGTGCTGTGGCATCACAGCTCACAGCAACCTCAACCTCTTGGGCTTAAGCGATTCTCTTGCCTCAGCCTCCCAAGTAGCTGGGACTACAGGCGCCTGCCACAACGCCCGGCTAAGTAAGGCATGTTTTAAATACTGTTTAAAAAGAATATGA